>JADRCD010215831.1:0-16617 GCA_019843815.1 Montemys delectorum | reverse complement strand
TCTCTCTCTCTCTCTCTCTCTCTCTCTCTCTCTCTCTCTCTCTCTCTGTGTGTGTGTGTGTGTGTGTGTGTGTGTGTATGTGTGTGTGTGTGTCCTCAAATCTTAAGTTTTGAAGATCAGAGGTCAAGCAGCACTGGTGAAGAGAGCACATCAGGGATGTCTTGGCTGCTCTGAGCTTTGCCAGTCTTTTCTGGATTGCCATAAATCTAGGTTGATTTCCTCCTAAGGCCAGACATCTTCCAACCATTGACATGACAAGTCCTTGGGTTACTGAAGAGGTAGTCCCATCCCCCTAGTGCATAAAGTGGCACAATGGCCTTTTAATATTTATTCATCACTATTAATATTTGCCTTAGAAAGATCCTGGCTACTTTCTTCAGTGCATAGAAAAGCCATTATTGTGTGTGCCTGTCTGAGTGTACGTAAGTTTACTGTAGAGATGGGCCCTTCTAAGTTGGTGGTTGGGAGAGAAGCAAGGAAGGGTTTATGCCCACCCGTTCTAAAGGAAGTGCAAAGGGGGAGTGGGTTGATGGCTTGGTACACTTACTTCTGATTCCAGTGTGGATGGCAGGATCTCATTCCAAAGAGATTGTTTTGGGGCAGCATCAATTAGCAGATAGATCTACTAAGACAGACACATGCCCTGAAGTTTGTGGGGGCTGGGACTATAAGATGCATGTTGTATATATGATCTAAGTCTATGCTTTGGGTAGTCCTGAGGGGAGGGGATGGGAAGCAGACACAGATCTAGGAATGGAAGACTTCCTGGCCTTGTAGCATCTCTTATAAAATAAGTACTATTTGAAAATGTATTGCCATTTCCCTGCCACTGTATGGTCACTTGCTTGAATGTAGGGATGTATCTTGTATGAGTGATTGGTTAACCCTACAACTTGGACATTGCTGGATTCTATCCTTCTCCCTTGCTCTTAGCCATCGGTCACAAAGACCCAACTTTGCCTTTTTGTTGCAAAAGCAGTCTAAGCCATTAAGCAAACAAGTGGTTACAGCTGTGTTTAAATAAAACTTTACTTACAGAGCCAGAGAGATGACTCATCAATTATGAGTGCTTACTGCTCATGTAGAGGACCCTGGTTTGGTTCTCTACACGTCACATTAGGTGACCCACAGCTGCCTATAACTCTAATGTCAGGGGACTTTAGCCCTTCTGGTTTCTGTAGACCCCCCCCCCCAATGCATGTGGTGCACATAAACTCAGGCAACACACAAAGAATAATAAAGGTATCTCTTTTTTAAGATCTCTAAACTTTCTAAAAACAACTGGTGGGCCAGATGTGGCCCACGACTTGTAGTTTTCCATCCTTACTCTAGATTTCCAACTGGCTTATTTTATCAGCCGTCAACAGAGAAAGGCTTTAGTAAAAGGCTTCTGAACACACAGTAAAAAAAAAAAAAAAAAAAAAAGAGATAATTAATACAACTGATCTAGTCTCTCTTCCCTCCAATTATAATTCCTGAAGTACCTGCGATTTGCCATCCGAGTAGTCTATTTCTAGCTATTACTTGAGAGGCTTGAAGAGCTGAAGGCTTTGCGGGGTTGGTTGCTGTTTATCAGTGGAATTCCCCGCCCTTGCCTTAAAGACCTGGGTGTATACTGAAACATTGTTTCCAGTGGCCCAGATGACTGGGTATCGACATATTCTGAGTTCTCTGGTTGGGTCTGTCAGATTGCTTGGACTGAAATCCCAAAGCTAGCATTTGTTTGCTCTGGACACGAAGGTGTCTTCTGCATCAGCTGCTGTTAAGGACGTTGAATGATGCATGGTATGTAAACTAGGTGGTGTGGTAGCTGTCATGTAGTAAGTGCTCATTAAACCCCAGCGATTACTATATTAGTCTTCCCCCACTGTGAGGAGTTTGCTGTAAACTTTTAAGTATCCATCCAGGAAACAGGTGCCATGTAATCTGCTCTGTGCTGTGTTGTTTTTCCCCCCTCTGGAATAAAGCTTCACTAATTTTCGCACAATAGTAAATGACACTGATCCATGTTATAAACTGTGCTTTGAGCATATATTTATATCACACTGCCTGGGGAGAGCTGTGCAGAACTGATGAGCAACACTTTTGTGTGCTACAAACTCCCAGGCAGGGTGCTGTGTGGTACCTGAATCCCACTCTGGGGCTTTACTTATCAACAACACGTCTGCCACGACTTGCTTTTCAGTCAAAACTGAAAGGGTTCATCCTTCCGTGTTTTCTGTCTCTGGCAGCTGAGCCAGGCCTGTCGCATCACAAACAACTCCCTTTCTAATATACACATCTGGCGTTGGCAGTTGGACTCACTTCATAAGAGCACATGATCATCACTCATTACAAGATTAAAAAGTACCCTATGGCATCATTGATGTTTTTCAACTTTGATCTCCAGCAGTTGTGATTCATCTCAGTTATAAAACTTCCCTTTAAAGCAACATAGCCCATGACTTATTAGAACCTTCATCTTAAGTAGCGTAAACATGAGAACGGGCGCACGTTCTTTTCAAAATGCCGTTTCTCTCTTTGGCCCAGCTTATCATTTTAAGATATGACATCGTGCTGAAGATCCCAAATTTGTAAGTCTTGTACGGAGGCTCGGCGCTTTGACCTTCTGTTGGCAACTTAGCTTTGAAGAGCAAGTGCTGTCTGTTCGCCAGCAGGAGAAGCCAGCGCAGCAGTGGCAGCCACCGTAATGCGTTTGGATTTCTAACTCCTTTACACATCACTTCCTATTAGGATCCTTTGGTCTGCTTCTGCACTTGGCTGCAATGCTAGTTTGACTTAAAGAATTTCTGCAGAGAGGTGGAAACTCAGCTGTGCCATGTTGTCTAGTTAGGGAACTATGTTCTGTGTTAGGACTGATAGAAACAGGTATTGTTGTCTGAAGAGCACGCAGAAGGTAAGTCACTATAGTTACAATCACCTGACACATCATGCCGAGTCTTCAGAAATGACCCCCAGGTGATGACTTAAAACAATCACTTTTTTTTTCTCTTTAAATAAATATTTTTCACTATTCCATGGGCTGGCCAGAATTAACCTGGACAGTTTTTTGTGATGGCCTTGTTTGGGGTCTGACATGTGGCCATCATCAGATGGTGACCAATATTGGGCAGTCCACAATGGTTTCATTCATGTATCTAGTGCTTTGGCAGGGACCCTGGAAAAAGGGGTCTCCCTCCCCCATGGTGTTTCACAGCCTCTCCCTCTCCACATGATCTTTCTAGAAGTTCTCACAAGCTGATACTGGCTTCCTGCATGGCAGTTCAAGGCTCCCTCCCTTAGGTGCAGAATAGAGGCCGCTACGTTGTCGTGAGGCTCAGAGCCAGCATGGTGCTACCACTTCTACACTCTCTTGACCAGGAAAGGACACTGGAACTTTGGGGGCTAGAGTCACAGGTCATTGCGAGCTTCCCAGTGGGGATGCTTGAAAACCTCAACTTGGTCCTCTGCAAGATCAGTGAGTGCTCTTAGCTTTGGAGTGATCGATGCAGCCTGTTGTCCACCATACTCTTGAGTCACGTCTGCTGGCAGAAGTTTTACCTTACTATACTGAAGGCAGGGGTCAAAGCAGCGTCTCCTTGCTCTCTGTCTAGCTCTATTTGGTTCTGGGCTGTCTCCCAGGCCTGTGAAGGGCTGGAGAGGAATGGAGGGTTCTCTTCCTCATTCCAGATAACATCTGGGATGGCTCATCCTTTTTCTCTGCCATTACTTTGTATCTTCCTTGAATGGTGGCTATTTAGAGCCCGGTCACTCGTGAACAAAGGCAGTTGGGGACAGGTAAGCTATGTCAACTGGACAAAGCGTAGAAACACTTTAAAGTTCCATGCTGTTTCCTATCTCTACATCCCTGCTGTCTATGAAGGCACTTCCTGGGCCTTGTACTACTCCTGAGGCCAGTGGTCTGAGGTCTTGTTCTTCCTGAGAAACATCAACAAAAAGCCCTTAACTTCTTCCTCTCTGTCTCTCTGTCAGTCTGACTGTCTCTGTCTCTCTCTCTGTGCCTCTCTTTCTCTGTGTCTGTGTGTACATATGCATGTACACACATGTGGGGGGGTTACACATGTACACATGTAAGTACGTATGTGACTTTTTGTGTGTCTGTGTCTGTGTGTATATATGCATGCACATGCACATGTATAGGTAGCTAGGTGTGGGTATACACGCTCACATATGAGTGTGTGTGTGTGTGTGTGTGTGTGTGTGTTATGTGTCTGCATATAGCACAAGTGGGTGGGGGCCCACATGCATATTTGTGAGCCTTGTGTGAAGATCAGAAGCTAATGTCATTTCTGAGGCCAGGTCTCTTACTAAGTCTGCAGATGGGTCCCTAGGATCTTCATGGAACTTCCTCCTCAGCCCTGGCTTCACTGGCCTGCATTGCTGTGCTCAGCCTTTGATTTGGGTGCCAGGAACTCTGCACTCAGGCCTCACGTTTGTGTAGCGAGCCTTTTACTCATCAGATCCTCTCCTCAAGCCTAAGTATTTGACGAGTAGACTTTCGCCTGGCTTGGTCACAGTTTTCCAAGGTGCCCAAGCAACAGAAATTACAGGCAAATTCTATATTTTGATATTTGCAAACTTGCATCTATAAACAGCAGCTTGATTGGTATAGAGGCCAATCATTTGGCCCCATACTATATAAAATATTATTTTAAAATTTTAGTAACAGGAGGAAGATCCCTCCCCCCACCCACCCCCTTTCTTTACGGAAGCAATGCTGGTGGAGGTTGGCTCTGGTGTCTGGTAGAATTTGGTGGAATGTGCTCCCTAGAAGAGCAGTTTTAAATCTCTTTCAGTACTTTTTTTTTCTGTTGTTGACTGACTGTCAGGAGCTGGGAAGATGGCCAAGAAGGAAATGACACATCGAGAGGCATTTTGCGTTGTGCAAGAGTCTGGGACTGATGCAAGGCTATATGGCCTGTTTACACATTCCTTCGCTAGCAGCCTGCATGGCAGTAATTTAATTCAGGAGCGCATGGCATGCTGCAGCAAGGAGCCATGGCCTTAACATCCTTTCATGGCAAATTATCGCAGCCGTTAAAACGTGCTCATGTCCCTCCTGTGCACTCCTCTGCCTTCCCCTGGTTTGGCTTGCGTCCTCATCGCCTGGGACTGGAGTTAACAGCAGCCTTGCCGGGGAGGCCCCCTTTCCACATGCATTCGTCACCATTGATATATTTATTTCTAACTAACTATGTTCAAATGATACGTGTGTTCTAGGGTTCTAAATCCACACACAGGCTCCATCCGAATGTGTCAGCACTTTGTCAGTCAGGAACAGTTTGTTCTTAAAATAGTGCTAGGGACTGAAAAAAAAAGATTGATTTGTTTTTTATGGGGAGGTTTTTTATTTGTTTGTGAAAATGACTTTTCCTTCTTCTGAGAGACAACTTGTGATAGATCACTGAGAGATACCTTGCTTCTGTTTTGGGTCCTGTAGTATTTTACCCAGTGGCAACTCGACTTGTGTAGAATAATTTATACTGACACATGATAAAGGGGAAAGAGTCATTGTTTTATTTTTTGTGGCCATAATTGTCCCTAGGTAGGATTTTTATATGATGATATTTATGCTTTCAACTGAAGCATGGCTTTCCCTTCACATAAAATTCACATTTAAGTTTTAATTTGGGCAACTTATGGAAAAGTAATTGTTCTTGACTTTGAAGTGATTTGGGAAGCAAAAAGAACACACAAACACTTAGTTCTTAAGGATTAATACAGTCTTTATAAATGATGGTTAAAATAAGAGACTCTTCATGATGTGGCGCCCAAGTAGCAAATGAAAGGTTACCCTGGGCTTCTGGAAACTTCTCTACTAGTCTGCTGTTCTCTGGTGATTAAAATCTATTTGCTAATAGACCTTTCCACTGAAAATTGAAGACTGAAGCTTTCACTTATAACATCTCCAGGAAAGGTTAAGTCAGGCTTATGTTCATGAGCAAAAATAAATGTAATGGGAACCTTCTGTAGGGGCAAAGTTCAGGGCAGAGAGGGAAAATCGCCTAGTGATTTCTACTTGCCAAGATCTTGGAAAGTAAGATGTAGAAAGTAAATGGGGAGAGCTAGAGTGTACGGGTCATGAGTCCCTGCTCTTCTTGGAGACTGGGGACACCCACTGTAGTTGGTTCTGGATCAGCCCTCACAGGGGCTGCATGTACTCTCCATGTCTGGTACACCACTTCAGAATACATTGGTTGTTGTCTGGTACACCACTTCAGAGTATGATTTGTTGTTGCTGCTGCTACTGCTGCTATAATTTTAAAGTAAGAGTAGGGTTTTTTTTGGGGGGGGCACTTCTATATTTTGAACTTACCTTTTTTTTTTTTTTGCAAAGATTTCCTGTCATAGAATTTTCCTTGTCTAGTTTTACTCTAGATGCACATCACATTCCTTCCCCTCCATGGAGTAAAAGCATTCTGCAATTCTTCCTTTTACTACTTAGTGTTCATAATCATCTTAATAAAATTAATAATGCTCGTCCTTGTAAAGAAAAAAGTCTACATGTTCTAAAGTGCAGTTGCCATCTTTCCTAATGAGTGACATTTTAGTTTGCACTTATTTCAGACTTTCAGGATTAGTCCCCAGTAGCGTAACCTGTTTATAGTGATCTTACATTACCAGTGATGCTCACTGATCTATTTACTCACCATGCCAGCCTTTGCTTTCCTTTCTCTTGATGTAGGTCCTTCAGTTTTCCCTCTGATGACAACCTGTAGATTGTAGGTTGATGACAATCTGCTCCCTTTTTGTTCCTTAATGTCAGCACTTGGGTGCGCGGACTTCCGAAAAGTAATGGAGGTGATGCGGACTCTGTCTATCTGAGATCCACACTCCTAGGTAGTCCTTTGAGTTAAGACTCTCAGACTCTTACTGGCTGGAGTAGAGTTTAAGAGAGTGGAATGTGGGGCAGATAAACTCTCAGGGAAAAGAGAAAGGGGAGTGACTTTAAGTGCCTACAACTGGGAGCCATGAAGAGTTCACCAGTGGGGGAGGAGGAGCTGGGATAGGATATTCCCTAAGAGGAGGCAAGGGAGGAAAGAACTAGAATCTTGCTTCTTGAGTTGTACCTGGCTAGACCATCAGTTGCTATGGGACTTTTCTATTCCCATTTACGTCAAAGAGCTCCATCATTGAACCCGAGCCTCAGATGTTATCTCCCCACTGATCCACCAGAGTCACCATTATCACATGCTGACGCTGTATGCTTTTGGTCATTTTAATGACAGTCTAACCTCAGAACCAAAAGATGCTTCTTTAGATGTAAATGAGTCAAATGAAAGGTCAGAAAGCACATGTGTGGACCAAAGAAACAGGAGACCATGGTCTAAGGTGAGCTGTCTTTGGGCAAGGTGGGTACGGTGATTGCAGTACAGATTGGTGTACCTGTCATTGGAAGCAAGAAGTGGCTGGTGGGAGAGAGGTCAGCCGAGCTCCACTCTGAGTGAATATGCTAGCGTATCTTTTGATCGGGAGGACTCAAGATTGCATGCACTGTTCTCTATGCCTCCTTAGGGCTTGGAAGAGAGCAGTAGTAAACCGTGGCTCCTGCAAGGTGATGGCTGAGGTGCCCAGTGCAGACAGTTGAACAGAAAGAGAGGAGAAAAAGAGGTGCATGCATCAAGAAGGGTTAGCCTAGGCTTCTAATCCTAGAACCTTAATTTTGGTTTCATCTTCTTAACAATTTGGCCCACCTCAAGTAGCCTTGTGTTGCAGCTTCTGAGACCCTCAACAGGGAATTACCCTGTCTGGGCTGGAAGGATGGAAGGTGTGCCTTTGCCTGTGATGAAGGGAGGTGGATGATGTGCAAGACCCTCCTTTGAAGACCTTGGAGCCATATTAGTGACCCTGCACACATCTCTAAACTTCTCTCTGGTTCTATTTCTTTACTCTTTAAATGTAAGTAGACATGAAGGCAAGTTCACAGAGGCTGGGAGTAACTCCCAAGGAATGATCATAAAGTACTTGGCACCCATGAAGGGCAGCGTGAATACCAAATAGTAATTATATAGCGCCTTTCTGCCAAAGACTTCCAAACGCTGAGACATTACCTCATCGATTGTCTTCACAGCCTTGGCAGGGAAGCATTGGGCATTTTACAGGAAGGGAAACTGAGGCACGAGCACCTGAAAACTAATTCTCCCTGTGTCACACTGCTAGTCAGCAGATGATTTATAGTGCTGGGCAAGGATCCCAGCTCTCTTCCTGTTCAGTTATTCACCACAAGAAACACTCTGATGTCTTTGTCATTGAAGTTGTGGAAGCTTCCAGTGTTGAGCCCAGTGCATCCCTAATTATTGTCAAGATATGGGTGGTAGGAGCAAGAAGCTCGACTGTGTTGTAGCCTCACCAAATAGAGTAGAAGTCTGACAGATAAAGGAACACACAGACTCATGAGATTATATATGTATGTGTCTCTGTGTGTAGTTAGTGTGCTCTGAATTCACCCAGCAGCATTTCTGGAGTATCTAAACGACTTACTTTTGTGAGGTGAAGTTAACAAGTTGTAGAAGTTAACCAACAATAATTGAAGTAAAACTAGCATTTGAAAACACACTAACCTTCAAATAATTACACAAAGAGGAAATGTAGACAAGTACATGTGTGGCAAAAATCCTTAGAGAAGAAACATCAGAAGAAGGGGATGGAGGGATATCTCAGTGGTTAAGAGCATTGGCTGCTCTTCTTAAGGTCATGGGTTCAATTCCTAGCACCGACATTAGCAGCTCATAACCATCTGTAAGTCCAGTTCCAGAGGAGCCAAGACCCTCTTCGGGTCTCCTTAGGCACTAGGCATGGAAATTGTATGTAATCATATGTGCAGGCATTAACACCTATGTACATAAATATATAAAATAATTTTTGAACAGTCAAAAAGAAGAAATTAATGATTACTGTAGATGTAGATGTATTTCACTGGCAAATTGCTTGCCCAGCATGCATGGAGCCCTGAGTACAATCCCCATCACTGCAGAAACCAAGTGTGGTTGGTGGTGCAAGAATGTAATCCCCGCACTCTGGAGTTAGAGGAAAAGAGGATTGGAATTCAACGTTAGTCTATGGTACACAGTGAATTTGAGGCCAGCCTGGGCTACCCAAGCACTTTCCACTCGTAAAAGAAAATAGCAATTATCTACTCCAGCATCTGTTTTGAGTGGTACTATTGATGTGTCTTATGCACCACCCCAGGTACCTTTCTGAGCTAGTATGGATAGTTCAGTGACATAGTGGCATCAGGAAACAGGGGACTCTGCAGAATAGAACAGTTGCTTTGGAGCTGAAAGAAAATGATTACTAGAAGCAAAAGTCCTTTGCTTCAAGATAATAGGCTTGATGTGGGTTCCAGATCATGGCTACCTCAGGCAAAGTCTGAATGGTGTGAGGATAGATGGTTTGAGAAGTCTCCTGTCTTTCTTTAACCTGTCCCACCACTAAAAACACAACCTTCCTACATTATAGCTGACAGCACGTGTGTGCGTGTGTGTGTGTGTGTGTGTGTGTGTGTGTGTGTGCGCGCGCGCGCGCGCGCGTGCATGCATGTGAGAGAGAGAGAAAGAGAGAGAGAGAGAGAGAGGTTGTTAGAGGTACATTTTAAAATTTAAATATTTATTGAAGTGGGAACATTTTTTCATTGATGAATTATTTCTGAGCTGTCACTAACATGCTAGGCAGCTACCAGGAATAGAGTTAAAAGAAGATAAGAATGATTATGGGGGCCTGGGCGTGTGGCTCAGTGGGTAGAGCGCTTGCTTGCCTGGAATATACAAAGCCTTGGGTCCAATCTCCCAGCACTGCATAAACTGGTTGTGGTGGTGCATGCTTATGGCTCCAGCACTCAGAGGTAGCAGCAGACCCACATCTTTGACAAGCCTAATTTTTATAGCAAAGATAGGTAAGATTTAAGAAAAGGCAAACTTATCTATGGCATCTGTTCACAGACTATAGTGACAGGGAACTTACGTAAGTAATAAAAACCAGTGGTCAGTGGAGACAGGGAAGAGCTCATTCTACATGAGCCCAAGGGAAGGCTCTCTAAAGGGCTGACACTGGGTATAGAACCTTTAGGCTGAGGAGAGCCCAGCTGGACATGCTGGGGAAGAGACTTCAGGGCAAAATGTATGTTGTGCGCAGAGGCCTTAGCATGATCCATATCAAAATTGAGTATCTGATTTTGATAGGAAAGAGGAACCTAAAGTTTGAGAAGGAGGAAATTTGATAAAAAACAATATGTAGGGATCCTACACTCTGAAGTGGTGTGTTCCGTCATCTTCCTGTGGTTGGTCGGGCTCAGGTTGAGGAAAAGACAAGGCCTCCCTGTGTCTTTCCTCTGCTGGCTTCAAGCTTCTCTGTTAGTGTTTGTAGGAAGTCTTTGAGCTTCCTCTCTGAGTAAAGGTTCTGAGGACTGTATGTGTGTAGATGTTGTGTGTGAAGGATAATGCCTTACACCAGTTTTGGCTGACAAACAGTAAGTGGACCACATCAGATTAACCGAATACTGTGGAGGATTGTAAGATTCAACTTAACAGGGAAAGGGTGTAAGCAAGAACTCTCCTGAGGCAATGGAGTGGGTGCCGGTGGAGCCGTGATAGCTCACCAGCATCTGGCACTTGGTCAGAATACTGGGTTCCAGGCGGCACGTGGAGGGGGTTTCTCCTAAAAATAAACCAGACATCGAAGCAATCAATTACCTGTTGGAATGAATTCTCCTAGGGCTGTGCACGTGTAACACACGAACATCCTGGGCTTTTCTGGATGATGAGAAATAATTCCAAAGGTGAGCTGGGTTTCAGAACACATGAGTGACGTGGAATACTTCAGAATGTTGAGCGGAGAGTGTTGTTGATGATTAAAGGATTGTAAAATTGAACCTATAAGGATAAGTTGAAAGACTTGGGATTATTTAGCTTCAAGAAGAGGAGACTGAAAAAAATGACTTAATAACAGACTTGGAAATTATGAGACTTATTAAGCTCTGTATGGTGGCCAGCTGTTTTGTTTCTGGGGAAGTCAGAGAAAGAAGAACAGGTCATTTAACTGGAGCATGAGGGATTTGAGTGAGATTTAAGGGAGAGCAGGTAGGCTGGGGGAGAATCGCCTGGCAGAATGGGTTCCTGGAGATCGAGGTTGGAATTGAGGAACTCTTCAGATACTGTTCGTCTTAGCAGTCCTTTGTGTGCTTGGGACAGGCAGCAATAACGCCACCTTTCTGCTTCTAAAAAAATCAAAGGCCTGATTTCTGTTTCCCATTACAGTTCTGAGGCTCAGAATCACAGGGGTTTGTGGACATAAATGATGAGGGTAATTTGTCTTGCTTCAGTGGCCATTAGAATCTTTAATTGAGAAAAATATGACCCCAAAGAGGAACAGGTCTGCCATGTGATCAAAAAAAATTGCTATTAATAATCAGAGAGGCTCTATTGTGAGGAATTTAGGATTCCGGGTGAGAATGGTCTCTTGGCAGAAACCTTTGAGTTTATTTGATCTGTGTGTTCCAGGGACCAAAGGTAGTGCTTTATGAAATTGGTTCATTTTTCTCCTACTGAGAGAAATTAAAAGCGTTTCCAGGCCACACCAAACTTCGTTTAACCTGGATCTTGAATGATATGGTCCAGAAAACTCACCCTCAAGGAGTCCATGGTCACATGGGAGGATAGAAGAGAGGAAGTAAGCATTGTTTCCTCAAACCAGAAACATGGGTGTACAAGCTAGTAGAGGTGTGAAGCCACTGACAGAGCTGAGCCATGAAAGAAAGGCTGGCTGACCACTCCACTGCTCTTTAACTCAAGGCTAGAGATTGCAGGCAGCAGACAACACTGTTTGCTGAGTTGTTTTGTTGTTTTCTCAGAAAACCAGTCATATGTCACACGTCTCAGTTTGTACTTTAGCTACCGCTCCGTGTGTGTGTGTGTGTGTGTGTGTGTGTGTGTGTGTGTGTGTGTGCAAGTGAGTCATAGGCCATATGTGGTGGGACTTAGAGGACAACCTCAGCCACTGGTCTTTACCTTCTTGTTTAAGATAGAGGCTTTCTTGTTTGTGCTGCCTACGCTAGGCTAGCTGCCTCGTGGGCTTTTGGCTATTCTCCTGTCTCTACATCTCATTTTCCATAAAGCACCAGGATTACAGGCACACACCAGGATGCCCTACTTTTACTTGGGATCTCAGGATTTGAACTCAGGTCTTTGCTCCTGTGGGATAAGTGCTTATCCGTTGAGCCCTCTCCTTAGCCTAGTGCTTTATTGTTCCATCTCTCAATCCTCCCTTCTGCGTCAGGCCCACCTTCCCAAACCTCTTTTGTAATAGCACATTAGCATATCTGCAGATGGTTTCCTTTAAGCGTCCTGATGCCTTACTGATGAGATGCTGAAAAACAAAGCACAGGCCTGTGTAGTTTTGCAGATGAGTTCTTTGCTTTGAACTAAGTGGGTCCAGTTTTCTCTGAAGGGGAAAAATAATGAGACAACAAAACATGCTTTGAAGCAGGTGACACAGAGAAAGAAGGCCGAGTGGGTGTGGCAGTAGGAGAGGGGAAAGGAAAAGACTCCAAAAACCTATTTTTCTTTCTTTCTAAAATAACTTGGGTTTCTGGGATCCTGGAGCACATTTAGACCCTGAAGCCAATGCATGGGTCACCATGACAGAGCCACCCACAGCCAATACAGGGTCAAAAGTGACTACCCACTTCCCTTTTATGACTGAGTTGCTTCCCTGTCTGTGGACGTCCCTTGATGGCTTTGGTACCTTAGGTCTTTAGTTCTTTGAGTGGTTTCTACATTTCAGTCTCCCTTGTCCCTCTCATGTGACTTAGTTCCAAGAACCCCACCTCCAAGGATTCTTAAGTTTGCAGCTGCTGGGCCAACCTGAAAGGGGTTAAGGCCCTTCTCTCTGCCTTGAGGCCGGCGTAGTGACTGTTGGAAAGAAAGCCAGGCGATGAGAAAGAGAGAGGTCTTGCTTAGGTCATTCCTTTTAGGGGTTACAAGGATTGTCAATCTTTATTAAAAGTAACCCTTGCCTTCTCCTCCTTTATTGTTATACACATGGAGGGCAGTGTTGGGTGAACAGGTCCCTATTCCTGCAACACCTTTGAAACACCATCAACTATATTTGCCTGTCTTTTCCTGAGGAATCAACAGTACAGTTGACTGTGTCCTGGATAATCTGAAGAGGAGTTCACACTGCACCTGCACCCCCAGCAGTACCCTGCACCCCCAGCAGTACCCTGCACCCCCAGCAGTACCCTCCACCCCCAGCAGTACCCTGCACCCCCAACAGTACCCTCCACCCCCAGCAGTTCTTTTCTTCCCTAAGGATTTCTTTTCCAGAGAAAGACTGTGAGCCAGCTCCTTAAGTTTAAGTGGAGCTGCAACAGAGGCCTGGATGAGAGCTTTCCAGGTCAGGGCCCTGAGAAGGTTGACCATGTGGCTGTGAGAATGTCCACATCTCAGCTGAGAAGGACAAAGGCTGCTTCAGCGAAGGTCTGGAGACTCAAAGGATCAAAGGTGTACAATTTAGACAGGCCGTAAAGGTCCTCTGTGGTAATCCTGGAGGCTTCCTTTAACTCTCCTTGACTGCTCATACACTGGTGGCACAGACTGGATTTACGGGACATTCTTTAAAGCCAGAGTTTTAGGACTCTAAATAATAGAAAAAAATGTAGTTGGTCCAGATGCAGAATAAATGCCTACTTTGTGTGCGCATGCGTATGTCTGTGTGTGTGTGTGTGTGTGTGTGTGTATGTGTATGTGTGTGTATATGTGCATGCATGTATATGTGTGCATGTGTGTGTACATGTGTGTACGTGTGTGTATGTGAGTGTACATTTGTACATATGTCTGTATGTGTGTATATGTATGTGTATGGGTATGTATATGTGTGTGTATGAGTGTGTATGTGTGTATGTTTGTGTGCGCATGTGTGAGTGCAGGTTCCTGTGTGTGAGGGTTAATGGTGTGTGCACGTGTATGTGGACGTCAGAGGTCAAGCAACAGGTCTCGTTCCTTAAGAACCATCCATCTACCTTATTCTTCTGAGACAGGGTCTCTCAGTGAAACTGGAGTGCCCTGGTTGGCTGCTCCTCAAGCTGCATGGTTCTGCCTGTCTCCTCCTCCCCAGCACTGGGTTACTAGAGTAATCACCAAGCCCAGCTATTCTCATGGATGCTGGGGATGGAGCTCAGTTGTTCTTGCTTGTGCAACAAGCACTTTAAGGTCTGAGCCATCTTCCTCCAGCCTCACCCATTTCATGTTTTAAAAGCTCATTTCTGCCTCTTTTCTATAGGATACTCATGCTTCTTTACTTCGCTAGACTTTCTGTCCTGGCACAGCATTTCCTTGGTAGAACCTGAATGACATGGGAAGGAGGGATGCCTTGCCCTTGGCTATCTAGAAATGGGCTACAGGTGGCTAGAAGGCACATAAAGTGTTTAATTATACTTTATTTGTCCTCTAGTAGCCCAGGGGGATGTATAGTCTCAAACACATGTGTGTTCAGATTAACACACACATACACACACACACACACACACACACACACACACACACACACCTTTTTTTTCTGAGGGTCAGTTGTTCACTGTCAGTCACAGCTGTGGAGAAACCATGATGGGGTATGACTCCACCTCCTCACTCCACTTTGTTGAAAACTATCGTCTGAACTGGGGGTTGGGGGGAGGGTGGTGGATCTGACATGGAAAGATGAAATGTAGCCTTTGTCTCATGAGATTTGTGGCACAAACTGACCAAAGGAAGGGAATGTGATGGTCTAGATAGATGGCGTTGGTTATGACCACTTTTGCTGCAAGTTCAGAATGCAGTGAGTCATTTATGGATGTAAATAAAAACTTTATGGGGAAGGAAGAACTCCTTGTATTGGGAGAAGTAGCAAGAAATTCTGTCTAATTTATACACGCCGCCTTTTGTTCCTTTTAAACTGGGGCCAATTCCTCCCAAAACAAAAAGAAAAACTTATCAGACGACTCATTGTTAATCTAATCCGGTCTTGCTTTTAGCCCAGTCTGGTCTGGCATTCACTGTGTGGTCCAGGCTGCTTTGGACTCTCGGAGCTCTGTCCAATTCAGCTTCCCCAGTGCTGGGGTTATAGAAGTGTGCCAAGATCCTGAAGATGAAGGGGTAGCCTGGTTCTAGCCATATGCCACCCCTGGCCAGTTCTTGGGGTTGATTTTGATCATTTTCATATCAAGAGAATGTCATCATAGAACATTTTAGCGAGGCTGCTGGAAAGCTTAAGGTTTTCCAGTTATTTAACTTAACTGTTCTAAAATATTATTTTGTGTATTAGGATTGTGTTCCTAAGCCTTTTCTACTACTTGGCAAGGAATACCCAAAGCTAGTCATTGAAACACCCCTTTTAATCTTTCGTTTTATTTTTGGTTGGTAAACTGAACTGTATTCCAGTGACTGTTGAGATTTACATTAGGTATTTATTCTCAGTGATGTTGGCAATGAAAATGAGTCAAACTTAAGAAAGGAAAGCTGCTTTAATTACATGCCCTTATCTTTTACGTTCATGTAGAGAGAATCTCTTAGAAGCAACACCTGTCAATTAAAAAGCCAATAGCCAATGAGTGGAGACAGGAAATAGGAGGTGGGATACTGGCTGGAAGGGAGGGGATTCTGAGAGTGAGAGACTAAAATGAGATGGTGGTAGAGACGCCGAGAGAGATGCTGAGAGAGACTCGAAGGAAGAAGCAGGTCAGAATTGAAGGAGAGGTAACTAATCGTGTGGAAGACAGAATAGTTTGAATGTTCAAATAAGTTATGAGATAGTCAGAAAATAAGCTAAAGCAATGGCCTAGGCATTTAATAATAAATAATTAGTCTCGGAGTCATTGCTGTTGGGAACTAAGTGGCTGGGAAGAAAAAAAAATTGATTTATTTTTTTACACATTCATCCTTGGCTTGCTCTTGTTTAGGGCCTTTGAGTACCAGATGCTGACGAAATAGCTTTGAAAACCCACTGGAAAAGATGCCAACAGAGTGGGATGAAGCCGAGAGAAGGGCTACTCTTAAGCTTGAGTACCTCTGGCCAGAGAGGGCTTAGTCTGTAGAGAAAATGAGTATCCCCCACCCCTAAATTTAATTTCCAATAACTCCTAAAAGCCCATATGCCGTAAGTCCTACTGCACTGCCAATCACACCAACCACCCAGTCCAGCTACGATCACGCTGAGTATGCCTTCTGGTCCTGTCTCCAGAACACCCGCTCTATCCTTGAAGACCTCGAGTCTTGGTTTACCGCTTTGTGCACCTTCTCTGCTCTCTTCTCTCCTTGAGACACCATACCTCCTTTCTGACCAGGGCAGGGGAACACTGCTCTGCTTGGCATCAAGGGTCCCCGGGCACATTTGAATTTGAATTTTGTCCCTGGACTAGTTATTTTTCACGGCTGTGCCCAAATACCTGCAAAGAAGCCACTTACAAGAGGGAGACTTTATTCTGGCTCACTGCTCAGTCACGGCAGGAAGCTGTGAGGACACGAACACCTCCTGTTAGTGGCCTTGGAGGCTGCTTGCTCAGGTCCTATCAAATCATTGCGGTGTTGTTCCTCAGTGGGCCATCTTCCTTTTGCCTTTTATTCAGTCTGGGACTCCAGGTGATGGTGC
>JADRCD010215830.1:0-32105 GCA_019843815.1 Montemys delectorum | reverse complement strand
TCGCCACACCCCTCCTCCTCCCCTCCCCTCTTCTTCTTTTTCTTCTCTTCTTCTTCTTTTTCTTCTTTTTCTTCTTCTTCTTCTTCTTCTTCTTCTTCTTCTTCTTCTTCTTCTTCTTCTTCTTCTTCTTCTTCTTCTATTTTTTATATTATTATTTTATTCTATGCTAAAATAAGAAAAAATTCAGAAATTGATGCAAGTCCAAGTTATCAACTCATTTACTTTCTGACCACAGATGCTGTGTGACCAGCTACACAGAATGTCTGCCACCTTAAATTCTTGACCATGATCATCATAAAGTATATTCATATTTACATGAGTATCAAAAGTCTTCCCACTCTTTGATCATCTTGAGAAATAGATTCATATATTCCTTCCACAGCACTTTCACTGTTTTCTCAATCATATTCACTCAAAGTCTCTGATTATATAATTTAACCTTTAACTGTAGCCTATGAATCAGTGTACAACCACATATGTACTAGCTAGTTATATGTCATCTTGACATCAGCTCGACTCATTTTGAGAAGTACTTTCAATTGAGATAATGTCTCTATAAGCTATGATTGTAGGGAAGTCTGTAGTACATTTTATTGAGTAATGATTAATGTGGAATGACCCAGCTCATTTGGGGCAATGCCACCCCTGGGCTGGTGGTTCTAAGTGTTTTAAGTAACTAGGCTGAGCAGCCATGTGGAGAGAGCTGGTTAGCAGCATTCTTCCCTTGCTTCTGCTTCAGTTCCTGTCTTCAAATTTGCACCTTGCTTGAGTTCTTGGCCTGACAACCTTCAGTGGTAAACGGTTACCTAGAACTATAAGCAAAACTAATGCATTCATTGGTAACTTATTTCTGGTCCTGATGCTTTATCATAGCAATATAAATACTAACTAGGACACATACACTCAACAGTAGGGAGTGGCATTCCCCAAGGGTGATCTGGTAATAGCTGGAGATGGATGATAAATCTATCATGACATGGAAAGTTAGCCTTGACCTTAAGTGTGACTCCTGGAAAAAGATTGATTATTTTGGACCACAGGAAATGGGCCACTTTATTGTGGATAAGGAAATTATATGTTCTTAATGGTATTTATACTTACAAATTTCTTCATAAAATTCTTCTAGTGAAAATAATATCTAGGAGAATCATAGACTGTCTTATTCACAGGTATGGGATTTTCAATAGAATTACTTTTGACCAAGGGACACCACTCACTACCAGCAAGGTATATTTGTTCACAAAGTTCAGAGTTATTGCCATGGTTCCCACAATACTGAAACAGCTGGATAAATAGTATGATGGAAAAACCCTTCAGAACTCCATATACTATGTCAGATAGGTGGGAAATATCAGCAAGACGGGAAACATTTTCACTATAAAGTTGTTGAGGGCTTACATTTTGCTGGCCTAGAATTTCTGTTTCTAAATTCTGAAACCCTTAAGTTATCAGGTTGAGAAAGGCACACCATTTTCACTTAAGTGATTAATTCAGACTATTAGGGTAAATTGGATTGATTTTCTACCTGGGTGTAAGGAAGTGTATGTCTGAAGTAAAGGGTCTCCTTCAGGCATTCCTTGCTGTTGCTAGGTTATGTGATTAAGATCCGTGTGCAACTATAATGACACAAACCAGAAAGAATGATAAATGGAAAGAACCTTTTATTAATGACGGAATGGTTTTCACCTCCAGGTAAAACACTAAATCCTGATGAGCTCCTTAGTGAGGGTGGAGGGACCATAGAATTGATAGTATATGAGGGTAAGTCATGTGTTTGGACTTACCCTCAAAAATATTTTTGTTATTGTCAATTTGTTTCTGTCCTGTTTTAAGATTGTGGAAGCTTTCATATTGAATATCAGGGTATAGACAGGATTGGAGGCAGGGTAGCTGAGAGAGCTTGAGGGGAGGAAAGTGGTGGCTAAAAAGTGATGTAGTTCTATTTCAATTAAATCATATTTAAAACTATGTATATATGTACTCTTTTTTTAATACTGACATTTGTGATTTTTTTGTTCTTGTTCTTGTATTCCTTTTCCACATCATATATGATTGAGATACTAACACTACTTCATTGTTGTTAAATCTATATTATTGTATATTACTTATGAAATATCAAAAGACTGATCATTACTTAAAGGACTTTGCTATTTATTTTGGGAAAATGAACAGTGTCTACGTTAAGAGAAATTATTACATAATTATTGATTTTTCATTAGAAAAAAAGCATGATGTAAGTAAGCTCTGGTGTGTGTGAAGTTAGCCAGGAGTACAACTGTGATGGCTAGCTTGGAATCTCAAATTAATTAGCTCTCCACCCAAATAAGAGAAACACCCCTTCTCAAGATTGTAAAGATATTTCTAAGAATGACTGTGTGATTAGCCCTTAAGAAGACATTCATACTACTCTTCTAGAGTTCAGAAATAATTGTTAAAGAGGAATGGAGTGAATATCAGAGATTAAAACTAGAAAGATTTGAAAAATGCTGTTTTTCAGCCAATATTTTCATGACTAATTTAGCAATTGTGGGTGCTTCCTTTAGGGTTATAAAAGTGTAAATGGTAGGGCCTGTCAACAGTAACTCCTGGTCCAAAGAATGGCTTAACCTTTTAGCTATGAATGTATTTGGAGGAAGGACAGTTGTCATCTTCATTTTTGTATCTACAGATGATTTCATCAATCTCCAAAGATTGTTACAAGCCAATAACACTATAGACTAAATTTCCTATGGCAAAACAAACAAACAAACCCAACCAAAAATATCAACAACAAGAGTATAAATTTGGGACTATGATTTGGAAGGATGAAGAAAGTTACTAAGGGTGGAGGAGAGATTCTTGAGACAATTACATTAATCAAAATACACATTAAGTATTGCCAAAGAAAACACTCAAGAAAACTTAAAATGATTGTAACAAAATCCAAAAGAAGATGTCATGCTTGAGAGGAAAGGAATTGAGGGGAGGAGGAGGAAAACAGGTATGAGAAAAGGGATTGATGATAACCAGAATGTATTTTATACATATAAAATTATTAAAATTTTCAAAACTTATGAATCTGTTCTATTATATTATTTTTATTTTACCTCTGGATTTTATTTTAAATATGTTATCTTCATAATTAAAGTTGATCATTCTTTATACCATACAGCAATTCCTAAGAAGAAATAAAATAAATATAAAATAATTTCTTGTATTTTATTTGATCACTACACAAAACTACAAACAACAACAAGAAACAAAGAGAAAAAGCAACAAAATGGTCATTATGTAATGTTTTAGTAAACAATCTCTCATTGATGAATTCTAATATTAATTGCAAAGAATTCTTTTTTCTTTTTCTTTATTGATTTAAGTTTTATTGCATTATGATGAGAAAAGATACATGATTTTAATTTATCTGAATGTTAACATTTAAAAACATATTTTGCTAAGGCAGGAACAGACGGGAGGCATAGGACCCACAAATCACAGGGGAGTCATAGGGCTGCAGGGACAGGATACTCTCAGCTTCAGAGTGACAGAGGTGGATCAGCAAACCACTCTGCCCCTTCCATGCAAGTGGAGGGCCTGCCTCCAGAGACTCAGTGCCTTTCAAAGGTGAGACCAACTGGGAGGCACAGGCCTCAGGAGTTGCAGGGGAGTCACAAGGCAGCAGGGACAGGATTCTCTCAGCTTCAGAGTGACAGAGGTGGGTCAGCAACCCTCTTTGCCCCTTCCCTGCTAGTGGAGGACTTGTCTCCAGGGCATGCTTTAACCCAGAGACTCAGGAGAGAGATCTGCCATTTTCTCTCTTGTGACTTTCTAAGGCAGGGCCAGCCAGGAGGCACAGGCCTCAGAAGTCGTAGGGGAGTCACAAGGCAGCAGGGACAGGACAAGCTCTAGTCAGAGACACCAAAAACATCTATCACCAGAGATCAAGAGATGGCAAAGGCAAAGACAAGAATCCTACCAACAGAAACTACTTGGCTTCATCAGAACCTAGTACTCCCATGGCAGCAAGTCCTGGATGTCCTAAAACACCAGAAAAGCAAGATTTGGATCTAAAATCATATCTCACAATGTTGATAGAGGAACTTAAGAAGAACATGAATAACTCCCTTAAAGAAATACAGGAGAACACAGATAAAGAGGTACAAGCCCTTAAAGAGGAAACAAAAAAATCCCATAAAGAATTATAGGAGATCACAAGTAAACAAGTAGAAGCACTTAAAGAGCAAACTAAAAAATCCCTTAAGGAATTGCAGGGAAATACAAACAAATAGGTGAAGGAATTGAGTAAAACCATCCAGGACCTAAAAATGAAAGTAGAAACAATAAAGAAATCACAAAAGGAGACAACTCTGGAGTTAGAAATCTTAGGAAAGAAGTCAGGAAACATAGATGCAACATCACCAACAGAATACAAGAGATAGAAGAGAGAATCTTTGGGGCAGAAGATAACATAGACACCATTGACAGAACAGTCAAAGAAAATGCAAAATGCAGAACAACTCTAACCCAAAACATCCAGGAAATCCAGGACACAATGAGAAGACCAAACTTAAGGATAATAGGTATAGAAGAGAGTGAAGACCTCCAACTTAAAGGGCCAGTAAATATCTTCAACAAAATTATAGAAGAAAACTTCCCTAACCCATGAATGAGATGCCCATGAATATACAAGAAGCCTATAGAACTCCAAATAGACTGGACCAGAAAAGAAATTCCTCCGCCACATAAAAGTCAAAACACAAAATTCACAAAACAAAGAATACTAAAAGCAGTAAGGGAAAAAGGTCAAGTAACATATAAAGGCAGGCCTATCAGAATTACACTAAACTTCTCACCAGAGACTATGAAAGCTAGAAGATCCTGGGCAGATGTCATACAGACCCTAAGAAAACACAAATACTAGCCTAGACTACTATACCCAGCAAAGCTATCAATCACCATAGATGGAGAAACCAAAGTATTCCATGACAAAACCAAATTCACACAATATATTTCCACAAATCCAGCCCTTCAAAGGGTAGTAAAAGGAAAACTCCAACACAAGGAGGGGAACTACATCTCTGAAAAAGCAAAAATGTAATCTTCCAACAAAAGTAAAAGAAGATAGACAAACAAATGGAATTCCAGCTCTAACTACAAAACTAACAGGAAGCAACAATTACTTTTCCTTAATATCTATTAACATCAATGGACTCAATTCACCAATTAAAAAGACATAGACTATCAGATTGGGTACTTAAACAGGACACAACATTTTGTTGCATATAGGAAACCCACCTCAGTGACAAAGACAGACACTACCTCAGAATAAAGGGCTGTAAAACAATTCTCCAAGGCAATGGCCACAAAAAAAAGCTGGAGTAGCCATTCTAATATCAAATAAAATCGACTTTCACCCTAAAATGATCAAAAAAGATAAGGAAGGACATTTCATATTCATCAAAGGTATGATCTACCAAGATGAACTCTCAATTCTGAACCTCTATCCTCCAAATGCAAGGGCATCTACATTCGTAAAAAAAACTTTACTAAAGCTCAAAGCACACATTACACCACACACAATAGTAGTAGGAGATTTCAACACCCCGCTCTCTGCAATAGACAGATCATGGAAACAGAAACAGAACAAGGACACAGTGAAACTAAGAGAAGGTATGAAAGAGATGGATTTAACAAGTATCTATAGAACTTTTTAATCCTAAAACAAAAGGATATACCTTCTTCTCAGGACCTCATGGAACCTGCTCCAAAACTGACCATACAATTGGTAACAAATGAGGCCTCAATGGATACAAGAAGATTGAAATAATTCCTTGTATCCTATCAGATCACCATGGACTAAGGCTGCTCCTCAATTATAACATAAACAATAGAATGCTCATATACATGTGGAAGCTCAACAACACTCTACTCAATGATAACTTGGTCAAGGAAGAAATAAAGAAAGAAATTGAAGACTTTCTAGAGTTTAATGAAAATGAAGCCACAACATACCCAAACTTATGGGACACAATGAAATCAGTCTAAGAGGAAAATTCATACCTTTAAGTGCTTCCAAAAAGAAACTGGAAAGAGCATACACCAGCAATTTGACAGTACAACTAAAGGTGCTAGAACAAAAGCCTATACTCAACAAAACTGGAAAACCTGGATGAAATGGACAATTTTCTAGACAGATACCAGGTACTAAAGTTAAATCAAGATCAGATCAATGATCTAAACAGTCCCATATCTACTAATGAAATAGAAACAGCCAGTAATAGTCTCCCAACCAAAACAAGCCCAGAACCACATGGTTTTAGTGCAGAGTTTTATCAAACCTTCAAATAATACCAAATACCAATAGTCCTCAAATTATTCAACAAAATAGAAACTGAAGGTACTCTACCCAATTCGTTCTATGAAGCCACAATTACTCTTATACCTAAACCACACAAAGACCTAACAAAGAAAGAAAACTTCAGACCTATTTCCCTTATGAATAGCGATGCAAAAATACTCAACAAAATTCTTGCAAACAGAATCAAAGAACACATCAAAACGATCATCTACCATGATCAAGTAGGCTTCATCCCAGGGATGCAGGGATGGTTCAATATATGGAAATCCATCAAAGTAATTCACTGGATAAACAAACTCAAAGAAAAAATTCATATGATCATCTCACTAGATGCGGAGAAATCATTCGACAAAATCCAACATCCCTTCATGGTAAAAGTCTTGGAAAGATCAGGAATTCAAGGCCCATACTTGAACATAGTAAAAGCAATATACAGAAAACCAGTAGCCAACATCAAGCTAAATTGAGAGAAACTTGAAGCAATCCGACTAAAATCAGGGACTAGACAAGGCTGCCCACTCTCTCCCTACCTATTCAATATTGTACTTGAAGTCCTAGCCAGAGCAATTAGACAACAAAAGGAGATCAAAGGGATATGAATTGGAAAGGAAGACATCAAATTATCACTATTTGCTGATGATATGATAGTTTATTTAAGTGACCTCAAAAATTCCACCAGAGAGCTCCTAAAGCTGATAAACAACTTCAGCAAAGTAGCTGGATATAAAATTAACTCAAGCAAATCAGAGGCCTGAGAAAGAAATTAGGGAAAGAACAAACTTCACAGTAGTTACAAATAATATAAAATACCTCGGTGTAACTCTAACTAAGCAAGTAAAAGATCTGTTTGACAAGAACTTCAAGTCTCTGAAGAAGGAAATTGAGGATCTCAGAAGATGGAAAGATCTCCCATGCTCATGGATTGACAGGATTAATATAGTAAAAATGGCCATCTTACCGAAGGCAATCTACAAATTCAATGCAATCCCCATCAAAATTCCAACTCAATTCTTCACAGACTTAGAAAGAGCAATCTGAAAATTCATCTGGAATAACAAAAGACCCAGGATAGCCAAAATTATTCTCAACAATCCTGGACCTTAAGCTGTACTACAGAGCAATTGTGATAAAAACTTCATGGTATTGGTACAGTGACAGGCAGTTAGATCAATGGAACAGAATTGAAGACCCAGAAATGAACCCACACACCTATGGTCACTTGATCTTTGACAAAGGAGCTAAAACCATACAGTGGAAAAAAGACAGCATTTTCAACAGATGGTGCTGGCTCAACTGGCAGTTAGCATGTAGAAAAATGCAAATAGATTCATTCCTATCTCCTTGTACAAAGCTCAAGTCCAAGTGGATCAGGGACCTCCACATCAAACCAGATACATTGAAAGTAATAGAAAAGAAAGTGGGGAAGAATCTTGAGTAAATAGGCACAGGGGAAATTTTCCTGAAGAGAACACCAGTAGCTTCTGCTCTAAGAACAAGAATTGACAAATGGGACCTCATAAAGTTCCAAAGTTTCTGTAAGGCAAAAGACACTGTCAGTAGGACAAAATGGCAACCAACAAATTGGGAAAAGATCTTTACCAACCCTATATCTGATAGAGGGCTAATATCCAATGTATACAAAGAACTCAAAAAGTTAGACTCCAGAGAACCAAATAACCCTATTAAATATGGGGTAAGGAGCTAAACAAAGAATTCTCAGCTGATGAACATGGAATGGTTGAGAAGCACCTAAAGAAATGTTCAACATCCTTAGTCATCAGGGAAATGCAAATCAAAACAACTCTGAGATTCCACCTCACACCAGTCATTTTGGCTAGGATAAAAGACTTAGGTGACAGTAGATGCTGGGGAGGTTGTGGAGAAAGAGGAACACTACTTCATTACTGGTGGGATTGCAAACTGGTACAACCACTCTAGAAATCAGTGTGGCAGTTCTTCTTGAAATTGGACATAGTACTACCAGAGGACCCAGGTATAATTTCCTGGGCATATACCGAAAAGATGTTCCAACATGTAATAAGGATACATGCTCGACCATGTTCATAGCAGCCTTATTTATAGAAACTAGAAACAACCCAGATGTCCCTCAACAGAGGAATGGATACAGAAATTGTGGTACATCTACACAATGGAGTACTACTCAGCTATTAAAAACAATGAATTTATAAAATTCTTGGGAAATGGATGGATCTAGAGAATATCATCCTGAGTGAGGTAACCCAGTCACAAAAGAACACATATGGTATGCACTCTCTGATAAGTGGTTATAAGCCCAGAAGTTTTGAATACAAGAAGAACAACCTGCAAACCACAAGAAACTCAAGAAGAAAGAAGACCAATAGGTGGACATTTCATTCCTTCCCAAAAGGGGGAACCAAATACCCACAGAAGGATTTGCAGAGATTAACTATGGAGCAGAGACTGAAGGAAGGACAAGACAGTCTAAATATAGCTATCTCCTGAAAGGTTCTGATAATACCTGACTAATTCAGATGTAGAGGCTCACAGCCAGCCATTGAAATGAATACACAGTAACCAATGAAGGAGTTAGAGAAAGGACCTATGGAGCTGAAGGGTTTGCAGCCCCTTAGGACGAACAACAATATGAACTAACTAGTACCCTCAGAGCTCCCAGGGACTAAACCACCAACCAAGGACTATACATGGTAGGACTGATTGTTCTGGCAGCATGTGTATAGTAGAGGATTGCAAATTCAATCATCAATAAGAGGAGAGGATCTCGGCCCTGTGAAGGGTCTGTGCCCCAGTGTAGATAAATGCCAAGTCAACAAGTGGGAGAGGGTGTGGTAGCAGGCATGGGGAGGGAAGTGGCAAAAGAGGTTTGTTCTTGTTTTTGTTTGTTTGTTTTTTGGAGAGGAAACTGGGAAAGGAGAAATTTACATGTAAATAAAGAAAATACCTAATTAAAAAATTAAAAAATATATATATTTTAAGTAAATAGAATTAAATCACATTTTTATTTCCCTTTCGTATCTAACCCAACTCCTCCCATAGTCCCCATTCAATACCTACAATATCTTTTTTGTCATATTCTTTAAAATTTATGAAATATTATAACAATAAAAATGAGTATTATAAAAATTGTTTGATATAAAACAACAATCAATTTAACAGTCTTATGTAGATGCTGTCTATAGCAATACTGAAAATATATGTTTTTCTCAATATAAATTTTAAATAACTCTAGACATATTAACTGTATATTTTAAAATAATATACCACTACTAGCATTTTTTAAATGAACATAAATATATAAAGTCTTTTTGTTTGTTTGCTTGTTTGTTTGTTTTGTATTTAGTAGAGCTTAAAGTCTTGGCTCTTACTGTGGTACAAGGCCAAAATAAGAACAATTTTTAGACATTGGAGTTCATTGTAATAAGGCTGTACTTCAATGACCCTCACATCACCAAAGGATTTTCCCTCCATCATAGGTTCGCTGAGAGTTGACAGTAATATTACCAACATATCCTAATCGATTGAAATCCAAAAACACCAGGAATTAGAAATTTGTTGACTCTCATCCAAAGGTCTTTCTAATTTGGTACTTGGAGAAATAGGTCCAATACTATACAATCCATATACACTTTCTGCTTGTTTGTATGTGACAATGTCTTGCTGTGTACCACATAATTGTCTTGAACTCATGCTTCTCCTATCTCAGCCTCTCTATTAGTAGGATTGTTTATTTCATGTTTTTACAGTATACTATGGTTTTCAGACCAGCTTACATATTTCAAAAGTATTTATACAGCCAAAATAAACGTAGACAATTAACTTGGAAGGTGGCCTATAAGAGAACAACAAAAAGTGAGACTAAATGCTTTGTTTGACCTTTGTAACTATTGTATCAAGTTTGAAGACGAGGACTTTATTAGTTACTCTTTCTCTGAGATAAATGCTTTTCCAAATCATCACAGCCAATGAACCAGATTTTTACCCTCACCTAATGTCTGTGCCACCCTCTAAGCAGAACCATTGTTCATTGAAACTATTGGTGAATGACTTTATGGATAGACCATCTTAATACACACACCATTTCTTAAATGAATGTAACCTGTTCTCTGTGGGCTGAGAATAAATTCACTCACTGATGTCAAATAGCTTTGACCATAGCAGGATGTCTGTATCCAAAAATCATGCCTACAATTTATTCATTGGAGTATCAGAACTGTCAGCTCTGAAAGAATTCTTATAACCTTATGAAATTTAAGCTCATAACAGAATCAATAAGACATAATGAGGGCCACGATCTGAGGGAAAATTATAACATCGACCATCTACTTATATTTTAAAAGTCACAGATATCTCAAATAAATAAACTAATGATGCATCTAGGGGGATCAGAGAAAAGTAAGAACAAAAACCAAACAAATTCAAAAACAAAATAATAAAAACAAAAACAAAACAACAAAAAATTCCAAATAAGTAGAAGAAAAACTAGATCAGAATTCATATAAATGACATGGAGGGAAACCAAAATAGCAAATAATCAAGGAAACAGACTCGATTCTCTGAAAATATATAATTGGAAACCTCTTAGCATAAATAAATAAATAAATAAATATGAAAATAAAATAAAACAAACAAACAAAAAGCTCAGTATTGACCCAAATTAATACAACTGGAGTGACCAGGAGAATACTATAACCCAAACAATGAAATTACAAGAATTATTAAGAAATATTTTGAAGTTTTACATTAAAGTAAATTTGAAAAGAAGTGAATAAAGTTCCATACATTTATTGTAACAAAATGAAGTCACAATAAAAAACAATAAACACATTCAAATCAGCAATGAGACAAAAGAAATAATAAAAAAATCTCCAAATACTAAAACATCATTAAAAATTGATTCACTACTACATTTTACCAGTCTGGCAAAGACACATTAAGTTTAATAGATCTCAAACTATTCTACACAATCAAATCAAATCAATTTTATAAAGCCAGTATTACACATACTCAAAGTGAATTAGGACACACAAAGAAACCCACAATTGTTGACCCATTTCCTTGACAAACACACATGTAAAATTTTCCAAGGAAATACTTGAAAACTGGATTAGAGAATGCATTTAAATTATTATACATGTGACCATATAGTTCTACACGACTTTAATCCCAAGTTGGGATGCAATCTAATATCTGTGAGTTTGAAATCAGGGACACAGAGAGAATTTATTGTCCCGGAAAGACAAACAACTGAAATACTGAGTGCAAACATGTTTTTAAGTACATGGCAGGATCTTTTGTAATGGGAGGGAATACTTGTTGAGAAATTTTAATCCAGCAACATGGTTGTCTTGGCAAGGATCACATGCAAAGACTTTGTAGGTTATGTGATCCAGCTGGAACGACACACTTTTAACCCCAACAATGGTTTCTAATTGAGGAGCAGACAAAGTGACGGGTCAGAGAAAGATTTGACAGAATGAATCAGAGATAGGATATTCTCAATTCTCATGAGAACAGACAGAAAAGGAAGCCACTTCAGAGCGATGCAGCAAGAGAACTGGAGTGCAGTTCACCTGAAAGAAGTTGATTACATACATTTTTTTTCAGTTCATACAGTCAATGCATCAGTGCAGCTCAGTTCATGGTTTCAGAGGCAGTTTTTCCAAGCAAAGCAATTCAGTAAGAAGTAGAGAAGCCAGTTTGAATCAGTCAGCTTGGAGAGATGTTTGACTCAGAGCAGCTGAGTTGAAGCAGTCAGCTGGAGTTTAAAAGGAGCTAGAGAAAGCATGAGTTTACTCCACAGTAAGTCTTGGAGTCAGAAACAATCTGGGTGTAGTAAGCAGAGGATGAAGGCTGGAAGCTGAAGTCTTGAAGATTGTGGTTGAGAGGATTAGATTGGATGAAGTCTAGAAGCTTCCAGGCATATTCAGAGGGATAGTTAGATTGAAATACTATGGGCTCAGCCCAAGCCATGTGTTTGTAAAGCTTGGGTACAACTCTCATCTCATTCCTCCATCTGGAGAAATCAAAGCAACATTTCCATACTGCCATACTTGGTAGGATTGTCTGTTACAAGTTTTACTTAGCCCCATCATTATCCTAATATCCTTGATTCCCACCCAAATATTTGTCGCTGAGTAGAGCTTTCCTCTCTGCTGTTTATCTTTTTGCAAAGTAAGTCACTCTCTTAGGATCCTGTATCTATTCTCATTATACCTCCTAATGCTTGCTCATAGTCCAGTCTTGAAATTGACAACAAATGCTGCCCAGGGAGGGGAAATTTACTTTAGACTTTGCTTTCAGTTTCCTGGTGAATGTTTAAGACTATGAAGTTAACAAAAACTAATTACTGTTTATTTCTGTTGGGGCCATAACAATTGACATTGACTTACTCTTTATGTGGACTTTAAAGCAACCCTTGCTCCTCCAGACTTTCTTCTCCCGATTGTCTGATTGTCTGTCTATGGGAGGATAAGTCAAAGTCTTTGCTTGACTGTGTGTGTGTGTGTGTGTGTGTGTGTGCCTGCATGCTTGCATGCGTATGTGTGCATGCATGCATGTATGTGCGTGCATGTGTGTACGTGAATGTGTGTGTATCTATTGTGTGTGTGTAGGGTAGGTCAAAGTCTTTGCTTGACTATGACTTTGATGACAAGTTTGGTGAAAGTGTGTGTGTGTGTGTGTGTGTGTGTGTGTGTGTGTGTATTTCCTCCTCTGTTTTGACCATTTTCTTCATTACTGGATACTTTTTAGAATTTACTGGCGTTGGTTCTATTACTTATTACTGCCCTGGACAAGAGAACAGGTTACTCCTCACAGTTACAGAACATCTTGTGAGATGTTCTTTACTCTCTTGAAACTTAATTGAGCTTGGAGCTCATGAGAGAATATATTCCTTCTCTCACTCCTCTGACTAATGATTCTACATTAGTATCTCTTCATTTTATGGTTGTTGAACATGAAGAATTTAAGTTTTATGAGTCTGGTATATTTAACTATTATGTAATACTGATACAAATCTTGGGAGAAACTAAGAATGCAAATAGATTTTGATTAGACATAATTTTTTGGTCTTTAGGTCAATCCTTATAATTATTTTGGAGAGTGGATTAATAATTTCATTGACTACAGAAGGATTTTGATTTCAATGTATTGAACTTTGACTTTAGAAATTTTAATATTATATACATCATCTGCAAGCTTAATGTTTTACATATTCTGTGCAACTTCGTAAATTAAAGCTTTTTAGATTTCTTTTTCTGTTTTGAATAACATAGCAGCCATCTTTATCTTTATGCACAAATATACACTAAGAAAACTTTATTATTGCAATATCAAACATTCTCTTTTAGTTACTATTTTTATTAGGTGCATAATGAAACATAATAATATTAAAAGCAAATTTATTTTATTTCAAGGTAATTTCCTCCCTGAGAAGGACTAAGCATTATTTATTTATTACAGCCTCCACATAAAGTCCCAATGGCAAAATAAAGTTTGTTTTCACTAAAGTTCATACAAAGAAGATAAAAGTTGGGTAAGATTAGTTATATTGCATGGTGAGAGATTACTGGTGAGGCTGATCCAAAAAGCAGTTGTACCTGGAAAGTTAATAAGTACAAATGATGACTTTGTCATATATCCCTAGCCTTCCCCAACCTTTAAATTCTAGTTCTCCACAAGCCATAAGTGTAGTACTGGATACTAGGTGGTACTCTAACTTTCTGTGAAGGAATATCAATAGTAATAAATCTCAGGTATGATTATCATATTTTGTAAGCAAGAATAACCCTATTCATTAAAATGTCAGTTCTTTGGTTCTGAAGAGAATGCAGACCAGAAATTTGAATCCAAACTACAAATGTAAGGTAATGGAACACAGCCAACGTCTTCATAGTCATGTAATAGTAGTTTAGCGAATAAAAAAACCATCCACTCCTTTAGTTGTAACTATGATAGGAGCCTGAAGGTGCACTTTCCGGGTCCCAGCCCTTCTTAAAGTTTACCAACATCTATAGGAGTCTTATTGTTACACAGTTTTGTATTGTTTCTCTTTTCTCCCTAAGGACTGAGTAGGGATTTGTTTGTACTGTCAGGTATACATGATCAGATTCCCCATGTGCTGTTCTAGGAACTTTTTGAGGTTGATTCCATATTTGTAGAGTACTGAGAACTGCTTATGCCCTGGCCTTGCTCTGGAATGAACTAAGGAGCAGATTAGGAGAAGAAGCAGGTATACATCAAAGCACACGTAAATCTATGTTCCCTACCCCCACCCCTGGCCAGGAATCAACTAAAAAAGCCCTGTAACACTATTACGTTGCAAACGCTGAGCTATGTCTTTCAATTGGAATTGTTGAGACATTTCTAGGCAGAGAGTCTTCTTTGTTCTCTCCACGAATGTGCATCCCATAAGAGGCTTACAATACAGAGATCTTTACAATAAGCACCAGCATCTACCGTTGGAAATAATTTTCACCTTAGCTTTCCTTGAGGAAAAACAAAATACCTTTACGCTTGGGCTTTGTGTGTGTGTGTTCGTATGGTTTCTTTTTCTTTTCCTCGTCACAGAGTACGGAGGCTAGCCTTGCCAGGGCAGGTGCTTTGGAGGACACTTTGAGACAAACATGGTTGTGCTTGAAGTGGAGGGTTGGGGGGGCGGGGAGCAAATTCCACATCTAGAGCAGGCAGCTTCTCGGTGAACTGAATGAACAAGAACAGTGACCGAGTGTACTCTATTTACAAGAGGCACCTGCTCCTCTGTTAACTAAAAATGCCAAAGGGTACCTTTAGAAGGATGAGACATCAGACAAGGAAACTTATGTTTGGACAGGACACTTGATTTTGAGTCTAGTGACAGTGGACTAAACCCAAAGCATCTGTCTTCCTTATAACCTGCATAGACTTGTCTGGGTGAGTCTTAGCTACTACATTCTACATGGACTGAGAGAAAAATAAAAAAAAACATTTTGTCCCCTTTTGATAACCAAACACTTTTCTTTCTTTCTTTTTTTTTTTTTTTTTTTTTTTTGGTTTTTTGAGACAGGGTTTCTCTGTGTAGCCCTGGCTGTCCTGGAACTCACTCTGTAGACCAGCCTGGCCTCAAACTCAGAAATCCGCCTGCCTCTGCCTCCCAAGTGCTGGAATTAAAGGCATGTGCCACCATTGCCCGGCTAAACACTTATTTTTAAATGGTCAACATCTGATTTCGTTTTATATTATAAAATTATGTACGGATGGACGTGTACACCCATGATCAAGCAGGATCCAGCTGATGTAAATATTGCCTCTGCCAGTGTCTAATTTGAGATCTTTGCTTATTCTCAGAGTGACCAAATAACTACTTGAAACCATGTGCATACAATCAGTGTTTGTGTGTGTGCCAATGGAGGTAGACTGTTGGAAAAGTTATTACTTTCTTTCCTAAATGGAGCTCAAGTTAAAAGCACCATAGGTTTACTTTCTCCCTGGTGAATGAATGTCAGCTAAGAGTAATTAGAAGTTTGATATTTGTTTGTTTATTTGTTTTTCCATCCTTCTTGGCAAATGACCATCGAGGTCAGTGACATCTAAGAATAGAACCTTCAGAGGGACCACCTTGAATCATGTGGGAACTTGGATCTGCAATTTTGACTCTGCTAAGAAGAAGGCTTTGTAAAAATAGACATGTCCCGTTTTCCTCACTAAATCATGAAAGTAAAACATCCCAGGGTGCATACTTCCTGTTAGAAAACAAAAACAAAAACAAAACTGATTACACCCACTTGTCTAACTGTCTGAGGCTCTAGTCTTACCCAGTGTTGGAGAAGGTCACTGAGCGGTGACTTCAGAATAACAGTAACACTGGATGATACCATCTGTAATGAGATAGAGAAGAAAAGCAAGAGAAACCTTGCCTATTTTTTCCAGTTTCTTGATCACATTCCCTAGCCCATCTGTACATAGGGCACCTCCAGCCTGGAGTAACCAAGCAGCATCACCTACCCCAGAGTTATGCCAGGGATGTGATGGGATGTCCACACTTAACCATGTCTTAGGAAACATCTCACATTTCCCCCCTAAGTTTCATTTTTTAAAGGCCATTCCACTCCAGGCTCTTGCCTGGAGGTTCTAATATCCTGGCCACTGATGAGCTTTCCTGTCTAAGGTACTTTTATCATTTCCAGAAACAAAATATCTACCACCTCATGTCTTGGAGGAATGTCTTAAAAAATAAAATACAATTAATTCTAAGTTTGCAGACTGTTTAGAAAAGAATTGGCACATGTTTTCTGGGGATTGAAAGGTTTCCAGGTAGAAAAATGAGTGTCCCAGCCCCAGGGATCATGAGATACAATCTGTCTTCAGAGAAACTGGTATATTTATCTATCGGAAGCCTGTCTGTTGTCATAATTACAATGTCTTCTTTGCATCTCAGTTCCCTAGATCACACCAAAAATGAGGAAGGTTGGTGGAATGGATTATTGTCATCTGAAAAATAGCAGACTTATAATGGATAACAAGCCAATAGTAATAGGGGCTATATAAAGAACAACTGTGAACAAACTCATATATGGCACCAGATGTTCAAACAGTGGTCTAAATTCTTTATAAATCGAAGTCTATGGTTTTATAAAGACAGCAAACCAAACACCACAGAGACAAAGACAGAAGTCAACCTGGGATTAATATAAGGATGAGAATCCTCTCTCTCAGGAATTCACCCTTATTTTCTGAGGATAGTGAACAATGGCTCTTACATATTGACTGGAGCACTAAACCCATCTTCATTGCCCAGAAGCCAAAGCATTGGGGCCAAAATTATTTCCTCCCTAGAAATCAGGCCTTTTAGTCTTCCTAGAACCCTCAAAAAGTAAGAGGGATTGAGTAGGTACCTGATCCATGAACACGATGGCCCATGAGTTTCCCTGTTTGCAAAGGGCTACTGCATTCCAGATAATTTCTGTCATTCTTGAGTCCTTTCCTTTAGTTTTTAGGAACTAAAAAGTTGAACTTGAACAAACATCTTTCTGGGTGAAGGCAGAATACCTAGGAAGTGTAATAGGGATGTGGTTGATAAGGAATTTTTATCCGAGAAACAAAGAATTAACTGTCTTGGTAAAACAAAAGACAAAACTTTGGGTAAGACAAGAGAAAGAAAGGGAAAGGCATACTCAAGGGAGCCATCTTCTTGAAAAGAGGCTGACGACTCCTGTCAGGAAGAGAGGGGATGGCATATTTACAAGTTCACCAAGGCCATCCCTGGGGAATTCCTGCTTTTCTAATTATCTTGCCCAAAATATCCCTGAGTGTGGCTTCCCTTCCCTTACTTTCCCATGAGAAAGGATATGGCCCCTTCAGAGCACAGTTTGTGTCCTCCTCATCTGCCTGACTCTCCTGATGCTCTCAAGTCCATATCTTCTAATCACTGATCAGCACTGTAGCTGGCCTTCAGGAAGGTTTCAGTCAGAAAGTAAAATAAGTTTTGTGTTTTTTTTGCTGAAGTAGACTTTAAATAAGTTTTGTAAAATTCATATAACTGAACTGCCCCAACTCTCAGCGGTATACAGTTACACAGGGTGTACTTGTCTTCTACATTGAGATAAGCCGAAATATGAATGTTATTGAATTTATTTCAAATTCCAATCTCTGGACCCAAACAAACTACTCGTTATCTCTCTGGACCCCTCCATCTTTGGATAATTTTTTAAATACAATAATAAAAAGTATGTCCTTCTTAGTTTGATTTCTTCCTCATGACATAGTGCTTTTCAAATTTATGTTATAGTGTGTTTCATGTCACTCAAGGTGTCAATATTAAAATTACCAAGTTTATTCAGATGAAGATGTGGAGAATTTGGGTGACTCATGTGTTACTAGTGGCAACATATACTGTAGTAGTCTAGTTCCTCAGCTAAAAGTCTACAAGTTCCTTTACCTGTTCATCTTTTCACCTAGCAATTTTATTCTTAAGTATATAAAAATGAAAACATACAGTCAAACAAAATTTACCACAACATTATCTATAATAGAATAAATATAAACAAAATATATATGCTAGTAAACGGATAACATATGCTCTATGCACAGGAGAAACTGCATGCTGAAGAACAGGATGGCCAAAGCACACGTGTCTATGGAACACGGTTTGCCTAGTACATAAAGTATTAGCTGAGATGTTAGTTTCATTCAGCTCCCAACTCATAATAAACTAGTTTTACATGTCTTAAGTGGAGAACATGAAACTAATTAAAACCTTATTTACAAATTTCACTAAGCAGAGCTTGGGTTAGTTAATGTAGTTGGAAAACAGAACAATTCATTCTGAGAGATTTACATGAAATTAAAACATCTGTCACAGACCCTCAAATACAGAAAGGATACTGAAGAACACTTACATTGGTACAGTCTTATAGTATTCCTATGTATTGATCAAAAGATGAGCAATTGAAATGTAGTGAAACAAGTAGACTGGTAGGATAACACTTTGTTCTCTTACCTTGGAAATAGAACTTCTTTTTGATAATGACAATGGTTATATGACAAAGGAAAAAAATAGAGCAAATAGGATGGGGTATAAAGGATTCTGACATGTGACCGTTTGGGTGGAGTTAAAGGCAGGGGTTAAGGACAGGAATGTTCATATTGAGGAAAGAGAAAACTAACATGAAAGTTGTCTTTGGATCTCCCTGAGGGTGCCTGGTCACATACACTCGTGACCAGATGGACTTTTGAGGTTGGCACAAAAAGGGGGACTTCTTTCCCAGTGGGGCTCCCCCATCTCTATCTGTCTGTGTAGATAATGTCCCTTGGCACATTTGGCTGGCCTTGTCTGAAATGCGAGCTTGCACACACATCCCATTTTGGTTTCTCCCTCATGATAATTAGGTATTTTATTATAATGAACCAGCCCTTCCCACTTATTTGATGCCATGCCTGATTATCCAGCCATATTCCTAAATCAGTCTCTATTGAAACAATAAAGTAGACTCTTCTCTTTGCAGTGGTCTCTAGAGGTCATTTTGCATTATTCACTGCTGTTTGAACCCTGTCTCTGCCTCTGCATCCTTTCTGCCCTTATTTTGCTGACCAACAGCCTCCAGGAAGAAACAGAAGTGGGACTCAGAAGTACAGAACACATATGGAAATAAAAATAATGTAGAAAAACACTTCAAAAGATAAGACATAAAGATGAAACTATGAATTACTTGTTCAAATATCAAACCAAACCTATGTCTCTATATTTGAAACTGCTTAATATTAACAGTTTAGGTCATCGACTCTCTAGTTAATTTTGTTTGAACTGAGTATAAATTATGAATGTAAATATAAGATGTGTTAATGAGAAAAACCCTAAATATAATACAAACTGTAATATAATGTAAATCATTTAATAGGGGCTTGCTTATAATATTATCAGTTTAGTCCATTGTCATCATGGTGGGAAGCATGGTAGCATGCAGACAGACACGCTGTTGGAGAGGGAGCTGAGACTTCTACATCTGGACCCAAAAGCAGCAGGAAAAGAGAAAGCCACTATGCCTGACCTGGACTTCTGACAGCTCAAAGCCCACAACCAATGTTACTTCCGCCAACAAGGCCACACCTACCCTACAAGACCACATATCCTAATAGTGCAACACCTTGGTAATCATTTTGGGGGGTCATTTTTACTCATTCACCACAAACAGTATGAGGGAACCACTAAAAAAAAATCCCATGCCTCTTAATATGCAAAAAAATTAATGCTCATACCAGTACCTATTTCTGCAGACAGAAAATACAATGTACAAAATACCATAATAATATAATTCCTAAAACAACCACTAGATAATACTAGTGTCTAAAGCAACCATTACAACAAGAAAGCAGTCAAACAGAAGAGTTAATGTTTTCTCTAAATATGTGTAGGATTATTTCCATTTGCCTTTATCATGTATTTATGTTGAGCTATAAAATATTAATTTAGTGTCATTATTGTGGTAATTATAGTATAGCTATCATATACCTTAAGCTCTAGCTGACAGTGATTTCAAAAAATCAAATAAACAAAATGTCCCATATTAAGTAGATGATTACAGACACACACACACACATAAAATTCACCATTATCATAATATTGGGAGTAAATCATCAAACACAACATGTATACAGTAGCTTCAGATATCTTGAAATGAATACATTTAAAGATATTAAAATAATATTCAAGCTTAATTAAAGATTGAAATTAATACCCAACATACTAAAAGTAATGCGAGGGTAAAAAGAAAAATATGTATGATCCCAAAAGAAGAATACCTGCAAAAGAAATAAGACATGAAATAGTTAATGATTGGACTATGAGAAATGAGACTGGATTGCATCCATAAACAGATTTGATGCAGTCTTTTAGACTAAGGCAGAAAGAGAGTAGATTTTCTTTCATAAATTATTGCAGAAGTGTTACATAAATTAGATATTCAAATTTACAGACTCTTCTAACATCTATGTGAAAATATGAATTAGGACAGAGAGAAAGGATCACAGGCCAGGACATTTATGTGCTAACAGGTATGAGTTACTAGAGATAATAGAATACTAACCTTAAGAAACAAAAGATCTGGGATACAGATATTGATAAAAAGGTTAGTCATTTGTCACTAGTTTTCTGAATAGCTGGTGTAAATTAAAATTAAATTTGATTTTCTGTGTATATGTACATGCACACAGGTCCCATATTTATTCTATGGTCAGGGTATATGAACATTCAGCTGAGTTATTTAAAATTTAGTGTTTAAAAGGAAATAGCAGTAAGCACATCTCAATAACACTTAAAGTTTTATAGGGAATTTTCCCACAGGAATATTTTAAATTAAATTAAAGTTTCAATGTTGTTGGGATGAAGGTATAAAATCTAAAACTGAAAGTACTTGTGTTATTTAAAATATAAAGTGTTCATGCGAGCTTCACATTATCGACTTTATTATTTTTTGTTCATAATAGCTTTAGGAGGTAGAAATACTATTTGTGTGAGATCTCACAATAGAAACAATGATTTGTCTAAAACTCTGCGTTGGGACGATTGTATTCGGAACTCTATATGTGTTACCCCTGGCCCTCGAATTAAAATCTTTTGAATTGCAGTTATCTCTTTTCATTGAGATGCTTAACCTTTTGGCCAACATTTATATACTTTTAATGCCTGTACCAGAGTTAATTTGCATGTCTTTTTCGTATTCAGTATTAAGTCTTTTGGATGTGGGAATTTCCAGAAAGAGTTTGATGTATAATTCATGAGCATTCACTTGGAAGCTCCTGCTCAACAGTTTCTGGGGAAGATAATTACCAGAAGTGAAAGATTGCTTGTGGTGTATTTTCTATATTAGGAAATATGCTTTACATTAGGAACTCATCAAATATGCAGGCTGCCTTATGAAGGTAATTATTATTATTTACTGAAGAGATCCATGAGGTTGACTCCCTTTTAGAGATCCAGGATATGCACATTAATGGTTTAACACTTAAGTCCTTTTGATACTACATTGAAGCGAACTGTTTCATTTTAAGAAGTGGTTTTGTGAATGATTTTGCTGATTAGGGTTTTAAAGTATATAGAAGGGAATTAGGGGAATAATATAAGGAAAAGACTAATGGCCTCATTAAAAGCAGTTTTTGCAGAGGCTGCATGCACTAAAGTGCACACAGTAGCTACAATTAGTTGAGCAAATGGCCCTTGCCTCTGAGTCTCTTACTTCACCAGTAAATCCTGTCAGCATCTAATGTGTGAGGCACAGTGTTACCTGCTAATGACTCTGTGATATAGTTCAGTTGATTTTTGCACAGAAAATCAATAACTTCTGAGAGCAGCTAGTTCTGTCTTAGATCACTAATATGATGAAGTAAAAATGGAAGACATCCAGAATATCTTCATGACTTTTGACTGTAGTAATGTCTTTTTTTAATTAGATATTTTCTTTATTTACATTTCAAATCATATCCCCTTTTCCAGTATCCCTTCCGAAAAACAAAACAAAACAAGACAAAAAAAACCCTCTTCCTTCCCCACCTCCTCCTGCTCACCACCCCACCTTCTCCCACTTCCTGGCCCTGGCATTCCCCTACACTGGGCCATAGAACCTTCACAGGACCAAGGGCCTCTCCTCCCATTGATGACCGAAACGGCCATCCTCTAGTAAACCCAAAAGGATCTCTTTTTCTTTCCTTTTGTTTTGTTTTGTTTTGTTGTAGTTTTTTTTTTTTGTTTTTGTTTTTCAGAAGGAAAAAGAAAGATTTGGGTTTATTTATATAATAAGTTACCTGCCATCGATTAAAAGAACACGCTACCAGTACATGCAATGACATGGATAATTTTCAAAAATATGTTAACCAAACATAATAAATGCAGCATATTCAAATCAAGTGGATGATGCTTTAATACTAATGTACTGTAAAAACAAATCAGAACAGTGGTTGGAGAAAGGGGCTGTCTGCAAAGGATGGCCAGGACATGTTTATAATAGATGTGATTGAGTTTCATATATGATTATACTTGTTTTAATTGAGGCAATTCTAGGCTCTGCACTTTTAACCATATGTAAATCATATCTCAAAAAAGAAGAATCTATTTCTTAAAGCGTAATTATATACTCTTATAACCATATTTTTGGGCTATTATTAGAGTTTACTTATGTATAATTTTCATGGTTTATTGAAATGACAATTAGTAGTGTGTAAGATGTGTCAGACATAGCTTCCACGTTGAATCTACATATCATCAATATACAATGCAATTGAATTTTTCCCAGGGCATATACAGGATTGCACATTAAGGCGCTTAGAGGGTTTACTCTATGCTGTGAAACTAAATAGCAAGAAAGTTTATCATTATGTTTCTTTGGGCATTTGATTTTTCTGACTTTTGTTAATTTGGCTTGCAACCTTGTTAACCTGTTGCATACTGTCTTAGCTGATGTCTACATGATGAATTTACATCCGAGTTTTCATGTACTCTAACTGCTGCTGACTCAACTTAAAATTTATTGTGTCCTTTATTGAAAAGTCATCATGATTTGTGCTTGTACATCCAAAAGAAAATTCAGTTTTTTTTATAGACTGACCATTATTTTTCAGTAAGATTTTTTTATGCACTTAATCATAGCTCAAGGGAAGTGTTATAAAACACTACCTTGATCATAAACGTTTAAGAGTCACTTAAAATCTTTTCCTTTTTGATGTTCTACCTCACTATCCTCCTGTCAAGCATGTCATTTCCTTTTCTCCAATCCGGAAAACTCATTTGTTAAAGCAGACTTCCAAGTTCATAACAACTAAGCATAATGAAATATTTCAGATAATCAGAGTAATGTGAAGCTCTGCCTTTATTTTCAAAATATAGCTTGTGTGATGTACAAGTTATTGAGGTTGCTAGTGTATACTTGACTTAGTCACTGCTAATAACAAGTTGATTACTAGGGAGACATTGGACACTCTGAACATCATCCCTACTTCCCTGTATGTTATATCTATTAGTGACATGAAATGTTCTTAAGTGTATCCGAACACAGAACTGCATGTTCCTTTGTAAGAAATGTGATTACATAAAGTTGAAAAAAATATAAATTTGATGATCTTTAAGGCATGCTTCTTTCTATTGTAAGCTGTCTGGAGTAGCTATTCAAATCCATAAAACATGAATAATAATTTTGCATCCAACAGTAATTTTTAGATGATATAAAAGAAAATATATAAGAAATATTCTATGAAATATGGATTTTTTGATGATCTGGTCTAAGGGAAAAAAGTAAATGCTGTGTGTGTGTGTGTGTGTGTGTGTGTGTGTTCATGTATTGTTAAAGCACATACAAAAATCGAAACCAAAGACTTCTAAAATTTCTAGCAATTTTACCTTTGGATGCAGGGCATAGCACTGAACCTGGATTTCATTGATTGGACTAGAAGTTCTGGAGAGTGGGCTACAGAGATTTGCAGATGTCTGTCCCTCTACCTCGCATTGCTTGAGTATAGACTCACACTAACATGTACTGAGAGCAGACGATCTGGGTAAAGATTATTACCCTTACCTGACAATCATTATATCTACTGATCCCTCAATACAGCATCAGTAAACGTATTTTAAGTAGAGAGAAATTAGAGTAAATATGTTTGTGGAACAGAACTTCATTCACAATTTAGAAACATAATAAGGGGAAAGAAAAAAAAATTCCATGAGAATCAAGATACCACTATAAATCACATGAGATAATAGATACAAGAACTACTATTGCTGTTGCAGAAAACATTTCTTAGGGTGAATTTACAGAATTTTGGAGTTCGAGGGGAGGAGAAAATATACATGTCTGAGACATCAACTGATTTATTTATTGTTTCTATGGATTAGATTACCACTCACTTGTTTATGAAAACAAAGTAGAACAAATTTGCCACTATCATTAATGAGTTTCCTTTGAGAGGTTTAGTTTAAGATATCTAATTAAATATCTATAGTATATTTAGTGGAGAATCTTGCCATAGTTATCTATAAGTCTTGTGTTGAGAGGATGTTTTCCCACAAAACCTTTGTACCAGAAAAGAAGTAACTTAATTAAGAAAGATTGGAGGGAAATAACAAGTTAAACAGGAAAACTTGTGACCAAAGCTGGTTTGCATAACACACCAAGATAAATGGTCTTGAGTTTTTGGTTATTCAAGAAATTCATAGATAGAAAGGGGATAAGTAAACTATGCAATTTAAAAAAAAAACACATTATTTTCTCAGAACAAATTTAGTCATTTGGATACATATATCTATCAGATTCTGAAAGGGAATTTAGTGATGTGGAGGAGAAAAAGCAGTAAAGCATCTCTATTTTACTTTCATACAACTCATAAATACATGAGGCTGCAGAGGCCACTTCAGTCAGAGGGATCATTAGACTGCCCTCAACCCTCTCGGCAACTGGAGATTTTCTATTCTACCTTCCTTCTTGGAGCGAGGAACTCGAGGAATAGTTTTTGCATAATCTCAAACTGAAAATTCTTAGCATCCTCTGCACTTGTAAATAGTGCGAATGTGGGTTAAGATTGGGGTTAGGAATTGTTGTTGATGGTGGTGGTTTGTTTTTAAATTCTACTTTGATGACACAGAACAATCATTTCAGATTTCTACAGGCTCAGTCTGGAAGACTGCTAGCCTGCAGTCCATTGCAAGTGCGAGACTAGCCTGTGCTATAAAAGTGACTCAAAATATATTCAAATTATATGCTAAGTGATTAAAAATGTAGATCCAACAGGCATTAATCTCATCAGTACTAAGTACCTTAGGTCATATTCTTTATCTGAAGTACAGTAGCAGATTCAACATAAAATGTAAGTGATAATTTAGCTTCAATTATTTTCTCCTCACTCCGCAACCCCTCCCTCACCAAATGTTCCAGTGGAATATAGAAACAACTTTCCTTTCCACGAGGTATTTAAAAGAACTTCCCATGTGAACCATCCTTCTTCCTCACGCATTCCTTCTAAGGAACCCCTTCTTTGCAATTATGAAATGCACCATTCAAATCCCTTGTGCTCTTCAAATCCTCTACTCTTAGGTTTCCTAAATCTGAAACAGTATATCAATGTATGGCTCCCTATGAAAAACATTAAACTCTAGGTCTTTGCATTGTAGGAAAACATGTTCTCAGGCCTCTTTCTAGATATGGCTGTGCATCTTTCCTCCAATTAAATATTAATAAAACATGCTTTTATCACTATGAAATATTTTTTTATTATTGAAAGAAAATATGTTAACTATTTCTATGACACACTGAAAGGGATATGAAACTTAAGGCATGTAAAGGCTCTCCTATCTAAAGCACACTTAATGTCTCTGGAAAAAAAAATCAGTTGTCTTTCAGGAGCAAATGGTAGTCAAGCATATAGTGGCTTACTCAGGAGGCAGAGGCAGATAGATCTCTGCTAAGGCCCTTAGAAAAGTTAGCACAGTCAGTCCTGCGACAGACTGGCATAAGGGATAATTTAGTAACCTGGGCCTTTACATGGCTTGAGTTGTACATACTCCTCTCTTTTCTTAGCAGCCTAAGTCTTTATCCGCACAAACTGCGTGCACGTGCACCCCTCTTCAACCACTGCAACCTCAGATACACCCCTACATCAGAATTCACAGCCCAGAACAACAGCAAATCTTCCCTCACTCTAGCAACCTTCAACTTTGAACAGTTTCTATTCACAGAAATTCCCAGAGAATAGCACTCTGAAGAATATAAAGGCTTATTTCTCCTCGGCTGGGCTGGGACAGGCATACCCAATAACCCAAACTATGCTCATTTTGGGAGAACCCCACCCCTTTCACCATCTTATCACTGCGTGTAATTTGATATCCATGTGGTTAAAATCAGAGTCATTCTTGGAAAGGACAAATGAAGTAAGTTCACAGTAAGACAAACGAACATATAACCTAATCTGTCAATCAAAGTAGAAAGCCAGCCCTGCGATTCAAAGACTGCAGGCTGCAATCTTAAGTCCTTATAGTCCCTCCTTCATTGGCTTAGTGTCAGTCTTGACAGTATACTTCTCTGTTGCATCATTTTAAATAAATCTACTTTGCTACTTTTGCCATTATGTGCATGCCATTATGTCAGTTTATTGAACAAAATGCTCAGAATCTAGAAAGAATTCCATTTGACCAGGGGATTGGTAATAGATTTTTATATTTAAAAAATGCTACAAATAAAAATATAAAAATCTTGCAATATGCTGAACTCGGTACGCGCTATTCCTTCATATGGGTGACTTTCATCCTTGGAATGCTGTGATAAACTCTTTTTAGATAAAAACCAAACCAACCAACCAAACAAACCAAAACAGTACCCCACAATACACACAGCCCCACACACAAAAACAAAACAAAACAGACAAGCAAGCAAACAAAAAAATTTATTTACTGACTCAGCATACTATTGAATAAAAAGCAAATGATACCAAATGAAACATCAAGCAAAAATGAAATAAAATAAAATAAAACAAAAACTAAAACAAACCCCTGTTCTCTAGCCCCTCCCTCTGATCACCACCCCACCCCCTCCTGCTTACTGGCCCTGGCATTCCCCTATACTGGAGCATAGAATCTTCCCAGGGCCAAGGGCCTCTCCTCACATTGATGACCGACTTGGCCATCCTCTGTTGTACATATGCTGCTGGAGCCATGAGTCCCACCATGTGTACTGTTTGGTTGATGTTTTAGTCCCTGGGAGCTCTGAGGGTACTAGTTAGTTCATATCGTTGTTTGTCCTAAGGGGCCGCAAACTTTTAAGCTTCTTGGGTCCTTTCTCTAGTTCCTTCATTAGACTGAGTAAAAGTTCCCCAATGAAGAAGCTAGAGAAAGGCACAAAAATTTATTCCCTCACTTCAGAGGCAGAGGCAGACAAATCTCTTGAATTTGAGGACAATCTAGTCTTAGGTTCAGGACAGTGAAGGTTATACCAAGAAACCCTGTTTTAAAGCAAAACAAAACAAGTGGCTTATAACACTCTTTAGATAGTTTGTTTTGATTTTTCTATTGTTATCTCTCATAATTAAATGAAAGCCCTAGGGTGGACAACAGCAGTTAAGACGTACTTGTAGATAGTCCTGTTTCATGGCCTTTAGTTGTTGCTTTTTTGTTTGTTTTTTGTTTAGTCAAATGTCACAAACTGATAGAAAATTTTCAATTGACAAAATAATGCTTTTGAACTGGGAAAACACATAGAAAAAACAAAAAGTATAAATAAATTCCAGCACAAAAAGGTTATAGAGTTGTCTAAACTTAGAACATTTTAGTGTTCATCTGTAATGAAAAAATAAGCATATTAGAATGTTGTAAGTGTAAAGAACTGCTCATTAATTGAACTGACTTCATTTATTTGTATCTCCCTCAGCCCCCTCCTGTGTGTGTGTGTGTGTGTGTGTGTGTGTGTGTGTGTGTATGTGTGTGTGAGAGAGAGGGGGAGAGAGAGAGAGAGAGAGAGAGAGAGAGAGAGAGAGAGAGAGAGAGTGTGTCTGCATGGTATTATGTCTGTGCCAATGTCAGAGCTCCTACTGGTCCTTACCTTGTTTGAGACAACATATATTATTCTCTGCTGCATATGACAGAGTAGCTGTCACAGGAAGTTCTAGAGATACTGTTGTGTCTACCTCCCCTATCACCATCAAAGCACCAGGTTCCTACTGCATCTGACTTTTATGTCTTTGTTGTGGGGTCTAGAGATTTCAACTTAGTCCTCGAAGTTGCCAAGCAAGCACCATATCACCTCACAGACCTAATTCCTTTCTTGACTTTCCTGTCATGATTATATCTTTTATGTCCCTTGTTATCTTGGCTAAATTTGTAATGAAATTTATTTGTAAGGTGCCCCTCAAGCTTCATGATACTATAAGGTAATGGTTGTAACAGTGGAGTTATATTTACTCAACAGTTTTTAAACGTGTATCTATTAATGCTAATTAAGTAACAAGTTAGATCCATACAACATAGGAAGTGGGTTGGATCAATGGCTCAGCCATTAAAGGCTAGGCTCACAACCCAAGAGGCAATGCATGAGCCATTGCGAAAGTGTACCATGAAGCCCAGAGTGGTGGCACACGCCTTTAATCCCAGCACTTGGGGGCAGAGGCAGGCGGATTTCTGAGTTCGAGGCCAGCCTGGTCTACAGAGTGAGTTCCAGGACAGCCAAGGGTACACTGAGAAACCCTGTCTCGAAAACAAACAAACAAACAACAACAACAAAAAAAAACAAAACAAAAAAGAAAGTGTACCATGAGTGAGTGATGGTGGCAGCTTTCTCTCAGGCTGCAGTTCTAAACCTGTAGCAAAAGTACAGAATAACAGATTTTGAGAAATTAGGATTCACTATTTTTATAGGATATTTCGTAGCTCATCCCTTAGAATGTTATTTAAAGGAAAATAAAGATTTGAATAAAACAATGACATTTATTTGGTGTAAATACATTAGTGAATAAAAATGCTTAATATGAATATGAAAATGAATAAATGCTGAAACATGAGTCAGGAGCTAGGGACCCTTCAGTCTTGTCTCCTCTCTATGAGGGTAAAAAGGTCTCTGTGGTTTCTAGACTCTGGATAAATCAACCTCAATTTTACGAAGGATTTTCTTAACCTTAAAAAGCCTATTTTTATGCCACACTAAATGGTGTGGGGATTATCTAACACTTTGGATTATCTGCACCATTAGTGAGGATAATAAAGCCCTGACTGCATTGTGCATTGAAATAGCACGGTCTATTACGCTCATGAATAGTCTGAGAGGGAAGCAGCCCAGTCTCTCTTGCATTTATGTGCGATGGTTTAATTGACTGCGGGCAGGCTGATGGTGCTTTTAGGTTGTTTACAATTGATGCTACATCCATCACTTTTTCAATTATCATTTTGAAAATTACTAAAATTGATTATAGAGAATAATTATGTAGATGTGGTAAGAAGCATGTGATTTCTAGTAGTAAAGTAACGTGCAGTCGACTCACAGTGTCTGTTTTGACTTTTACTGTTTCAGTCACTATCATTTCTTTTATCTTTTATTTTTTTTATTTTTTATTTTTTTTTTACTTTTGAGAAGCACTACTTGTCCCCTTTGCTTTGCTATCTTTGCAATGGCATTAACGGAAATTACAAAAAATAGTAATAATTTTCTGGAAATGTATGTCAGGCAACACAAAGGAAACCAATCTCAACAGAGTTTACAACTCCGATAAATCTGCCGAAAAGCATTTTCCCTAAAAATATTCCAAGCACTTCTGCTTATGGAAATCATAAAACCTTAAATGACCTTCCCCGTAAACATTCCCAAATGTCTGGTACTTAAATATCCCTATCAAACTGATGAGAAAGATAACATTCCTTTGTGTTTCTCTCCAAAGCTATTTTTATTAATTTCCCATAATCCAAGCATCATGGAGATGTTGACAAACTGGCTTTCTTTGTTCCCTCTGCCAGGCATGTGTTTAGTGATAGTTCATGGACAATGCCTGCTGTAGATCATATCCTGCTTTCATGTTCTCAAGCTTGAAAAACAACTTTCAGTTTCTTATTCCTTCATTAAAAAAAAAAAAAAAAACCTACCCAAGACTACATAATCTTCTGCATAATGCCAACTACATCATTGATATTAGTCATAATATTTACAGAGAAACCACTCGTGTCTCTCTATCTTTAATTTATAAATATAATAGTCAAATATTATAATATGGTAGTTTATTAAGACAGAAAAACTTTTGTGTAAAAGTTTCATATATAATACCATTTATTCACTAATGACAGAGTTGAACTTTTAATTTTGCATTTAAATATGATTATAAAACTTATAGTTTTCATGGTACTTAGATTCTGATACAGAAGACAAAAATCAAATTAAAGTATAGGGTCCCTAAAAGTTTTGAAAGATACATGAATAAATCAAAAATAAATTATATAGTGTATATGCATACACTATATACATGCCTGTTACCTAGGGAAGACAGAAGAAGGCACTGGATTCCTAGCGATTCAAAGCACTTGCCCCTCTTGCAGAGGACTCAAATTCAATTCCCAGCACACACATGGTGACTCGCAACCATCTTTAACACTAGGTCTAGGAAACCCAAGAAACTAGTGGATTCTCTGGGCCTCGCCAGGAAGCAGACATGTATGTGCTATATATGTATACTTCCAGGCAAAAAACTCAAGCATGTAAAATAAGTAAGTCTTATTCTTTTTTAAATTCAAGAATTGATCTTATGTTTCTCTTAAATTCTTATTTTTTGAATAGACTCAGTCTTCTGTTAGTTTAAAGCTGACAGAAAGGACATTCACCTGGCAATTTGTTCTTGATATTTTACCTTGGAGTTCTTCATTTCCTTGCCCAAAGATTAGTGTATTCTGAAGTCTCCTTTTTGCCTTTTCTTAGTGCATTGTTTCTTAATAGCAATATATCCACATTAGTGTGGCAGGGCATGTGGGGGAAGCAGATGTGAATCTTGGGTGCTTTGCTCCTGAGCATCTGGGTTTCTGTGTTTAGGTGCTTTCTGATGACATATTGGGTGCTTTCTGATGATGGATTGAAAGATAGGGTCTCATTTACAGAGAAGGAAAAGCTCTCACCCTGTTTACTCTTTAGGGGTCCAACTGCCAAGACACATGAGTTCGTAGAGTCAGGGCAATAATTTGTCTCTTTGTTTTTTAACAGCTAAACTAAGAAAACTCGGACTGGCATCCACAATGCAGTCCTGAACAGCCTTTTGCTTCCACAGTCCAGTCTTCAATGCTCTAGAAAGGAAATGCCTCCTTTTTGACATTTCTGTATCAGGTCCACTCTCCCACGTGTCAAAACATCCCACTTCAGGAGAAAACCTTGTTTATCATTTCCACCCCTTATTTAAACCACATAACCCTTCCGCTCTTCACAGAGCATCCATGGCTACTTCTGTGCCTAGTCTTTTCCTGTAAATAGCATGCAGCTTGCATGCATTGTTTGATTCAATGAGACTCTGAGAGCCACTGGCTAGGAAATAAACAATCAGTGTCATCCTGACACATTGGGCCACAAAGGAATTACCATGACATAAAAGAAAACATCACAAAATCTAATATTTTTCAAAATTTAGACCTTGAAACTAAAATATTTTATTTATTTATCCATGATTACATTGGTCAGTCTGGATTTTTGCCTAATATAGTTTATAATATCTATTTTATGAATTTTGAAAATTATATTTGAAATTATAAAGTATTTTATGAGTATATTTTATTTCTTTATATGTTATTTTCATTTTTGGTCAGTATCTC
>JADRCD010215829.1:0-56616 GCA_019843815.1 Montemys delectorum | reverse complement strand
TTTTTCTCAATATAACTTTTAAATAACTCCAAACATATTAACTGTATAGTTCAAAATAATACATCACTACTACTATTTTCTTAAATGAACATAAATATATAAAATGTTTTTGTTTGTTTTGTATTTAGTAGAGTTTAAAATCTTGGCTCTTACTGCTGTACAAGCCCAAAATAAGAACAATTTTTAGACATTGAATTTCATTGTAATAAGACTGTACTTCAATGAACCTCACATCACCAAAGAACTTTACCACCATCGTAGCTAAGCTGAGAGTTGATAGTTCTGCTGCACCAAGAAATGAATTGTAGGCTCGATTTTGGATACAGACTTCCTGCTATGGTCAAAGCTATTTGACTTGAGTGAGTGACTTTATTCTCAGCCCACAGAGAACAGGTTACATTCATTTAACAAATGGTATAGGTATTAAGATGGTCTATCCATAAAGTCACTCACTAACTGTTTCAATGAACAATGGTTCTGCTTGGAGGGTGGCATAGACATTAGGTGAGGGTAAAAATTTGGTTCATTAGCTGTGATAATTTGGAAAAGCATTCATCTCAGAGAAAGAGTAACTTATAAAGTCCTCTTCTTCAAACTTGATACAAGAGTTACAAATGTCAAGCAAAGCATTCAGGCCCATTCTTTGTTGTTCTCTTACAAGCAACATTCCTAGTTAATCATCTATGTTTCTTCTGGGTATGTAAATGCTTTTGAAATATATAAGCTGTTCTGAAAACCATAGTATAGTGTAAAGACATGAAATAAACAATACTACTAATAGAGAGGCTGAGATAGGAGAAGCAAGATTTCAAGGCCCTTATGTTGTACACAGCCAGACACTATCACAAACAAACAAGCTTAAAGTGTATATAGATCGTACAATGTTGGACCTATTTCTCCAATTACCAAATTAGAGAGACCATTGGATGACAATCAACAAATTTCTACTTCTTCATATTATTGGATTTCAATCGATTAGAATATGTTGGTAACATTAATTTTCATATTAATATATTAAGAAAAAGTAATTGTCACATTCCTGTTGTTTTTGTTGTAAGAGGTAGAATTAGGTTTGTGTGGATTTGTTGAAAGATTACCTTCTTGCTTCTTCTGGGGTGTAGTTTTGCTCCTTATGTTGATATTTTCCATCTATTATCCTTTGTAGGGCTGGATTTGTGGAAAGATATTGTGTAAATTTTGTTTTTTCATGGAATATCTTGTTTTCTCCATCTATGGTAATTGAGAGTTTAGCTGGATATAGTAGCCTGGGCTGGCATTTGTGTTCTTGTAGGGTCTGTATGACATCTGCCCAGGATCTTCTAGCTTTCATAGTCTCTGGTGAGAAGTCTGGTGTAATTCTGATAGGTCTGCCTTTATATGTTACTTGACCTTTTTCCCTTACTGCTTTTAAAATTCTTCCTTTGTTTTGTGCATTTGGTGTTTTGACTATTATGTGGTGGGAGGAATTTCTTTTCTGGTCTATTTGGAGTTCTCTAGGCTTCTTGTATGTTCATGGGCATCTCTTTCTTTAGGTTAGGGAAGTTTTCTTCTATAATTTTGTTGAAGATATTTGCTGGCTCATTACCTTGGGAATCGTCACTCTCTTCTATAACTATTATCCTTAGGTTTGATCTTCTCATTCCATCCTGGATTTCCTGGATGTTTTGGGTTAGGAGCTTTTTGCTCTTTGCATTTTCTTTGACTGTTGTGTCAATGTTTTCTATGGTGGCTTCTGCCCTGAGATTCTCTCTTCTGTCTCTTGTATTCTGTTGGTGATGTTTGCATCTATGACTCCTGATTTCTTTCCTAGGTTTTGTATGGCCAGGGTTGCCTCTCTTTCTGTTTTATTTATTGTTTCTATTTCCATGTTTAGATTCTGGATGGTTTTGTTCATTTCCTTCACCTGTTTGATTGTGTTTTCCTGGAGTTCTTTAAGTGTTTCCTCTTGAAGGGCTTCTAGCTGTTTACCTGTGTTCTCTTGTATTTCTTTGAGGGTGCTATTTATGACTTTCTTAAAGTCCTGTATCATCACCATGATAAGTGATTTTATATCTGAATCTTGCTTTTCCAGTGTAATGGTGTGTCTAGGACTTCCTATGGTGGGAGAATTGGGTTCTGATGATGCCAAGTGACCTTGGTTTGTGCTGTTTATTTTCTTATGCTTGCCACCCCCCCCCCCACCATCTGGTTATCTCTAGTGCTACTTGCCCTTGCTAAATCTGACTGGAGCCTGTCCTTCTTGTGATCCTGGTCGTGTCAGAACTCCTCAGAGTCAAGCTGTCTCTTTGATCCTGTGATTCTGGGATCCTGTGATCCTGGGCTTGTTAGATCACCTGGGAGTGGGGCTTCCTCTGGGTGTTGTGGGACTTGCTGCGGAGCTTTTGCCAAGGTCTGCTTTGGACATCAGCCCAGACAGACTGGAAGGAACCCGAGTCACTGGGCTGGCAGAGTTCCTGTGTGCCTGGTCCTGCTGGTACCAGTTACTCCCAGTGTTGGGACAGATGTTGGTTCCTCCTCACCTTTGATCCTGGGTGTGCCTTCTTTCTTTTTTAAATGAATAACCCACTAAGTCCAATTATGCATAGGTGTGGGGCAATCCACTGAGACTTGAGCCAGCTAGGGTGGTGACACTCCCAAAGGTATGTGACTCTTCTCTCAGAAGCCACCGACTGGCAATAACTTCTTAAAGGCTCTGCAAGCCCCTGTCCAGTCTGTGTTGCAGTTCTGATTGGCTTCATCTTGTGCAGATGTTCTGATCTAGTGCAGGCCAAGGAAGTGCCATAAGTTTATGTGTGCTAGCTATATCCATGGCATGTCCAGAAGACAGCATGTCAACTCATTTCTCCCAATCCTAGCTCATGTTTTAGTTCTATTTCCTCTTCTGTAATATATTCTGAGCTTTGGGTGAGGGAGGTTGATAGAGATGGCAATCTAAATTTGAGCAAATATTGTTATATAGTTTTAATAGTTAGTTTTTTTCTTATTAAAAATAGATGTTTTTCAGCTCTGCAGTGGTGGCTTATGCCTTTAATCTCAGCACTTGGGAGGCATAGACAGGAAGATTTCTGAGTTCGAGGCCAGTCTGGTCTACAGAGTGAGTTCTAGGACAGCCAGGGCTACACAGAGAAATCCTGCCTTGAATCCTCCCCCCAAAAAAGATGTTTTTCTCATGTAAAATATACTGATTATGGTTTCCCCTCCCTCTACTCCTTCCACTTCTTTTCCACCCTTATTTCCATCCAGATTAACCCCCTTTCTGTTTCTAGCTAGAAAATAAAAGGATTTTAAGGGATAATAGTATATAAAAATATAGTAAGATAAAATTAGCACATCAGAATTGGACAAAACAAACAAACAGAATGAAAAGAACCCAAGAGAAGGAACAACAACAACCAAAAACAGAGACCCATTTCTTCACATTCATGAATAAAAATACTAAGTGAAACCTGTCATATACATGCCAAGAACTTGGTCCAGATCCATGTAAATAAGTGTTTGTGCCTCCTCAGTGAGTTCATATGAATTTTGATCATATTGATGTAGAGGGCTTTGTTTACATGGTCTTCATCATTTCCTCTGGCTTTTCCATTCTTTCTGCTTCCTCTTCAGCAGGGCTCCGTGAGTGTGAGTGTAGTAGAATGTCATTAGGAGTCATTTTATTGCTATACTTTTTTAAATTAAAAGAACAGTAATATTTGGATTTTCCCTCGGTCCCAGGGTTATGTAGTCTTAAGTTCATGGTCACTCAAGCAGTGTCAAGTATGAGCTTCATCCTGTGGAGCAGGCCTTCAGACAAATCAGATATTGGTTGGTTCCTCCCACAAATGTAGAGCTCCATCACACTACCATATATTGCGGGCACTATACCACTGAAGATCAAAGTGTTCGTGGCTGGGCTGGTGTTTCTGTTTCTCCTCTGGTAGCATGCAGACTACTTTCCTCTGTCAAAGACTCTAGCACATTGAGTGAGTTTGTAGGTATTGTCTTCAGCAATGGAGTCTGACTGTCTGGCCCATAGACTGCCAAGAGCAAGCTACAGTATTAACAACAGCCTTCATTGCTTCACACTGCAGAATTCACACTGAACCCTTTGATCTGGCTACTTTAAGGGATTTACCTATTCCTATATTGCGTGGCGCCAACGACCATGACCGACAAGGAAGAAGGACCAGCACACCACGTCCTTCCAGTAACAGTTTACTCAGGAATGTCTTGCTTAACGGTTACAGCAGAGTGGCTGAGTGGCCCCACCAGGAGTCTGACTATATACCTTTCGTAGGACCGCCCATGAGCCCATACCACATTTCACACAGTCATAGGCTACTAGGCATTGACGTAGAATCAGGCCACTGGTGGGCACGCCCCCGGGTCCAAATAGCAACAGTTTACTCCAACGGCTCCAGCTCGGCCAGTTCGATCTTTAAGGCATGGCAACAGCGCTCCACACTATGTAAGCACCTCCATCATACTCATAAAGCTTGTTTTAAGATCTCTCTGTCTTGTGCTTCAGCTATGTTGACTTACTCAGGGTTTGTGGTCATGTTGCTAGACTCTAGTGGAGACTTCTTACTCTGGCTGTGTTTTTTACATTGAAGTCTAGGGATGTAGGTTTTGGAAAGTTGGAGTTATGGGTACTGATACGTGGTCTTGTCTTCCTTGGGTGAGTATTTTGTTCTGTTGTTTCTTTTGCAATCGTTGTGGTGTAGGAGTGTTTGGTGACAGCTTTGTTGCCTATTAGAAAACCCTTCTGAGATTCTGATAGATACACCACTTTGGGTTCCAGGGAAAATGTGCTTCCAGATATTGGAAGGTGACACTAAGGGGATGGTCTGAGGGTGGGCTGAGGCAGTCAACAGGATGGAAGAAAACAAGGTGTTCCATGAGGATATGCCCAGTTCTCTGGAAATGGGGGCAGAGAATAGGAGATGCAAAGTGGAGGAATGTAAGGATCTCTGCAGTTACTTTACTGCTTTGCTGGCTAGAGAGGTCTGCCAGGTAGAGTCAATGGATAGAATAAAGCAATACGTTGTATGTGTTATGGAAGTTTGGAGGAGATCTGTATGATGCATCGGAGAAGGGAGTCGGGAGTGGGGGGAGGGGAGACTGCAGCAGATGCTCTGCTACAGAGTCAGGGATAAGACTGGGGAATTGGTTTTGGAGGAGCAGAGGGAGAGGTAAAGAAGTGCAGTTAGCCTACCTGCTTCTCTGGCTGGGGTCCAAGTTTCAGTAGTTTGAGCCCTACATTATTAACCCCTACATTAACCACTATCCCGTGAAAAGCAAACTCTTTGATTAAATTTAAGAACATCTCTATTTATGGGTATAAATATAAATATTTAGAAGACAGTTTAACAGCATAGGCATTTAGCCAAACAACAGTACATACATTCACCCTCCAAAGCATAGGACCTCCTTGTTTTTAAAAAAAATGTTTTAAACAGATTTAGAATAATAGAAATGACATACCTCCTCTACTGGCTGGTTTTGTGTGTCAACTTGACACAAGCTGGAGGTATCACAGAGAAAGAAGCCCCTCTTGAGGAAATGCCTCCACGAGATCCAGCTGTAAGGCATTTTCTCAATCAGTGATCAAGAAGGCGAGGGCTCAGCCCATTGTGAGTGATGCCATCCCTGGAGTAGTAGTCTTGGCTTCTGTGAGAAAGCAAGATGAGCAAGCAGGGGAAGAGCTCAAGTAAGCAGCACCCTTCCATGGCCTCTGCATCAGCTCCTGCCTCCAAGTTCCTTCTCTGTGTGAGATCCAGTCCTGACTTCCTTTGGTGATGAACAGCAGTGTGGAAGTATAAGTTGAATAAACCTTTTACTCCCCAACTTACTTCTTGGTCATGTTTTGTGCAGGAATACAAACCCTGACTAAGGCAGCTCCTTTGGAACAGTTCTTGAATCCAATTAGAGAGTGGTTGGTTGTCCCATAGCCATCATGTGACATACTGCACCAGTGGGCACATCTTGCCTCTTAATTCAGTATTATAAATAATGTAAAAACATTTCATTTACTAAATTTTTCCAGGCTCTAGTAATCACCAATCCATGTTAAGGTAGATTATTTTTAAATTCCTACCCATGAAAGTAAATACATGGCTTTTGCTTTTCTACATTTTATTTTAATCCTCCAGTTTCAGTTCTAGATGTAAATAAAATATTATCTACCCACATCATGAGTGAATAAATACTATTTATTTCAAGAGATATATATTTCTTGGATTAAAAATAAAACACAGTTTCTGTAATGGAAACAACTTAGAATAATGTCATCAATGCTTAAATTTTTCAACAGCTTTAGCCCAGCAGATGTGTTCTAAACATGATTCCCTGCAAAGCAGGAGTCATCATAGCAGGTGGTAACCTCAATGACCTCAATGTTTGACTATTTTCTTTCTTTTAAAAATGTATTTATTTTATATGTTGACCACACTTTTCTCTCCTTCCTCTCTCTCAGTCCTCCCTCTGCCTCCTTCACTTCTCTTCAGTTTCTCTTCAGAAAATGGCCAGCCTCAATGAATACCAGTCAGCCACAGCATATCAAGTTGCCCCTCTTCTTCAATTAAGCCTAGGCAAGGCAACTAAGTATGGTGAAAAGGTCCCTAAAGCAGACATCAGAGTCAGAGAAAACTCCTGCTCCCACTGTTAGGAGTCTCACAAGAAGACAAAGCTATATAGCTATAGCATAATGTATAGGGTCTAGTCAACCCTATGTATGATCCTTGGTTGACACATCAGTCTCTGTGAGACCCAATGGGGTGAGGTTAGTTGATTTTGTGGGTTTTCTTGTGATGTCCTTCACCCCTCTGGCTTCTATAATCCTTCCTTCCCCTCTTCTGCAATATTTCCCAAGCTCTAATGTTTGGCTGTTAGGTCTCTGCATGTGTTTCCATTAGTTGCTGAGTAAAGCTTCTCTGATGATAGTTGGGTTAGACATCAATCTATGAGTATAACAGAATATCATTAGGAATCATTTCATTGACTTTTTTTCTTTTTCCTTTTGTGTTTGGTTCTATCATGGATCTCTGGGCTATTCAGTCTCTAGTTTCTGGCCCACTAGGGTCACGAATGGGCTTTTCCTCCTGGCATGATCCTCAAGCTGGACAAGTCATTGCTTAGCCACTCACAATTTCTGTGCCATCTTTATCCAAACATATCCTCTTAGGCAGGAAAAATTGTAGGCTGAAGGTTTGTGGCTGAGATGGTATACCAATCCCTCCACAGGAAGATCTGCCTGGCTACAGGAGATGGCTGGTTCAGGCTTTGTATCCCCTGTTGTGTACGAATCTTACCTAGGGTCACTCTCATAGATTCCTGGAAGTTTTCATTGCCTTAGGTTTCTAGCTTGTCCCAGAGATGACCCACTGCATTCCAGTTGTCTCTCCCTATACTCTATCCCTCAGTCCTCCCACATTTGATCTCCCTGTTCCCATCCCAGCACCTCTGTCCAGTCACCTTTGCCCCTCCACTCACAAAGTCTAGTCTGTTCTCTCTTCTCAGTGAGATTTATATGACTCCCTTGAGCCCTCTTTGTTACTTAGCATCTTAAGATCTGTGGATCGTAGTATGGTTACCCTATACTTTACTGCTAATATTCACTTAGAAGTGAGCATATTCTGTGTTTGTCTCTCTGGGTATGCTCTCACCAAGGATAATTTTTTTCTACTTTCATCCATTTGCCAGCAAATTTCATGATGTCAATGATTTTAATAGCTGAGTAATACTTCACTGTGAAATGTACCACATATTCTTTATTCATTCTTTTGGTTGAGGGATGTCTAGATTGTTTCCAGTTACTGGCTATTATGAATAAAGGTACTATGAATAAGGTTGAGCAAGTGTCCTCATGGTAGGATGGAGTATCTTTTGGGTAGATGCTCAGGAGTGGTATATCTGGGTCTTGAGATAGAGTCTCAATTTCTGAGAAATTGCCATATTGATTTTCAAAGTACCTGTACAAGTTTTCACTCCCACCAGCAATGGAGGAGAGTACCCTTGGTCTACATCCTCACTAGTATGTTTTTCTCACTGTAAATTTAGATGCTGATTGATGTGCCCAGTGATCTGGTTGAAGTCCAGACATTGGCATTTCCAAGATATTTGGAGCATCTCCTATCTTTATGATGTGTAAAAAATCATTTCTATTACCTCTGATTGGTTAAAATGCTAATTCAGTCTATAGCTGGGTAGAAAATAACCAGACTAGACTTTCCATCTCAGTCATAGGTTCTCAAGCAAAAAAGAAGAAGAAGAAGAAGAAGAAGAAGAAGAAGAAGAAGAAGAAGAAAGATGATGAAGAAGAAGAAAGATGAAGAAAATGACCAAGATGTTATGCAATGACCACATCATCACGGGAGTCACCACTAGGACATATATGGAATAGAGTGACTCAGGGCAAGATTCAAATGCAAGTAAAGCAGTTTACCAGGTTTAGAATAGCTCAGGACCTGCCCAGCTTAGTGTTTGCAGCTTGTTAATAAATATATTTGTTCTCAGTGTCATTTATTTGGAGATAAAATAGGCTAGAACATGCATAGAAATGCCTTATCTTTATTTGGGAACAAATGTGTCAAAGAAAAACACCCATAACTAACTTTACAAACTGTTACTTGTGTCTTTGATTTTAGTCACTCTGATGGGTGTGAGATACAATCTCATGGCTAAGGATGTTAAACATTTCTTTAGGTGCTTCCTGACCATTAGAGATCCCTCTATTGAGAATTCCCTGTTTACATCTATACCCCATTTTTAATTGGATTGTTTGGTTTGATAATGTTCGGTTTCTGAGTTCTTTATATATTTCCATATCATTCCTTTGTCAGATATGGGGTAGGTGAAGAACGTTGTCTAGTCTGTAGGCTGCCTGTGTTTCCTTTTCATGGTGCCCTTGGCCTTGCAGAAGGTTTTTAAGTTTCATGTGTCCTGTTTACTAGTTGTTGAGCTTAGTGCCTGCACAACTGGTATATTCCATTTATGATGTCTCCTCTGCCAATGCATTCAAGACTATTCCATACTTTCTGCTCTATAGGGTTTAGTGTATCTGGTTTTATGTTGAGGTCTTTGATCCATTTGGACTTGTGTTTTATGTAAGGTGATAAATATAGATAAATTTGCACTCTTCTATATGCAGAAATCCAAGTAGATCAGCACCATTTATTGAAGATGTTTTCTTTTTTCCACCACATGGTTTTGGCTTCTTCCATCACATGATTTGGAAAATCAAGTGTTCATGTGTATGTGGGTTTATTTCTTGGTATTCAGTTAGATTCCATTGACCCACCTGTCTTTCTCTATACCAATACCATGCAGTTTTATTACTATTGCTCTGTAGTATAGCTTGAACTCAAGAATAGTGTTCCCACCAGAAGTTATTTTATTGCTCAGGATTATTTTAGCTATCCTGAGTGAGTTTGTTTATTTGTTTGTTTCATTTTTCCACTCAAAGTTGTCAATTTTCCTTTCAAGATCTGTTACAAATTGTGTTTGATTTTGATCAGGATTGGATTGAGTCTGTAGGTTGTTTCTGGTAAGATGACCATTTTCACTACATTAATCCATGAGCTGATATCTTCCTCAGAGACTTGAAGTTCTTGTCATACAGGTCTTCTATTAGCTTGTTTAGTGTTATACCAAGATATTTTATATTATTGTGACTAATGTAAAGGGTATTGTATCCCTGACTTCTTTCTCTCCCTATCTAACGTTTGTATAATTGAAGGCTAGTGATTTCTTTGAGTTATTTTTGTATCCAAGCACTTTGCTGAAGTTGTTTATCAGCTGTAGTAGTTCTCTAGTAGAATTTTGGGTTATGGTATATATACCCCCAAATTTTCTAGTTAGAATTTCAAGAACTGTATTGAAGATAACAGGGACAGAGTAGATAGCCTTGCTTGTCCCTGATTTTAGTGGACTTACTTTAAGTTTCTCTCCATTTAAATTGATGTTGGTGATTGGCTTGCTGTATATTGCCTTTGTTGTGTTAGGTATGCACTTTGTATCCCTGATCTCTCCAAGACTTTTAACATGAGGGGTTGTTGGGTTTTGTAAAAGACTTTTCAGCATCTAATGAGATGATCATATGTTTTTTTCTTTCAGTTTGTTTATATGGTGGATTACTTTGATGGATTTTCATCTATTATACCATCTCATCCATCCCTGAATGTAATTTATGGATGCAGCCTTCTTAATCATGGTGGATGATCTCTTTGATATGTTTTTATATTTGGTTTGTGAGTATTTTATTGAGTATTTTTGCATCAATATATACATATACATATACAGAAAATTACTCTGAAATTCTCTTTCTTTGTAAAGTCTTAGGGTGGTTTAGGGATCAACTTGGCTCTGGCCTCCCTCAGAGAATGAGTTTGACAATGTTCTCTCTGTTTCTATTTTGTGGAATAATTTGAAGAGTATTGGTGTTAGGTCTTCTTTGAAAGTCTGCTCTAAAACCATCTGGCACTAGGCTTTTTTTTTTTTTTTTTTTTTTTTTTTTTTTTTTTTTTTTTTTTTTGTAGAGAGACTTTAAATGACTGCTTCTATTTCCTTAGGGAGTATTCTTCTATTTAAATTGTTTATCTCACGTTAATTTAACTTCATTTGATAAGTGGTAACTATCAAGAAAATTATGAATTTCTTTTGCATTTTTCAATCTTGTGGAGTACAGTTTTGAAGTAACACTTAACTAGTCTTTGAATTTCTTGTGTCTGTTATGTCCCCCTTTCATCTATGACTTTCTTGATTTGAATATTCTCTCTGCCTTTTAGTTAGTTTCAACAAAGTTATGTCAATCTTACTGATTTTCTCAAAGAACCAACTTCTCTTTGTTTCAGCTTACTGATTTTAGCTCCAAGTTTGATTCATTCCTGCTGTCTATTCCTCTTTACTTCTTTTTGTTATAGGGCTTTCCGATGTGCTGTTAGGATGTATCCCATTAATTTTTCTTTCTTTTTTTATTAGATAACTTCTTTATTTACATTTCAAATGTTATCCCCTTTCCTGGTTTCCCCTCCTAAAAAAAACCTATTTCCTCCCCCCCTCCCACTGCTCACCAACCCACCTTCTCCTGCTTACTGGCCCTGGCATTCCCCTACACTGGAACATAGAGCTTTCACAGGGCCACGAGCCTCTCCTCCCATTGATGACCAACTAGGCCATCCTCTGCTACATATGCAGCTGGAGCCATTAGTCCCACCATGTGCACTCTTTGGTTGATGGTTTAGTCCCTGGAAGCTCTGAAGATACTAGTTAGTTCATATTGTTGTTCATCCCTTCAGCGCCTTGGGTCCTTTCTCTAGCTCCTTCATTGGGGATCCTGTACTCAGTTCAATGGATGGCTGTGAGCCTCCACTTCTGTATTAGTTGGGCACTGACAGAGTCTCACAGGAGACAGCTATATCAGGCTCCTGTTAGCCAGCACTTGCTGAGTATGAAGTCACTTAGTGCTATGACCTTTCCTCTTAGCATTGCTTCTCTTGCATCCCGTATTGTGTTCAGTATGTTGTGCCTTCATTTTCACTGAATTGTAGGAATTGTTACTTTACTTTCTGCTTGACCCAGTGGGTACCTTTGCATTTGGGACATAGATGTTCTGAACTGAGACATCATTTTGGTGGTATTTTCTCTTGATGAGTGTGAAATATCCATCCCCATCTCTTTTGACAAATTTTGGTTGGAAGTCTATTTTATTAGATATCACAATGGCTACTTTCTTCTTGGGTCTGTTTGCTTGGAAAATGTTTTTCTATCACTTTACTCTGAGGTAATAAGTATCTTTGATGTTGAAGTATGTTTCTTGTATGAAGTACAGTAATGAATCCTGTTTTAACACCATGCTGTTAGTTTGTGTCTTTTTCTTGGGGGAATTGATTCCATTGATCTTGAGAGCTATTAATGATCAATGATTTTTAATTCATTTTTTAAAATGTTGTTGTTGTTTTTGTTGGTGGTGGTGGTGATGGTAGTGGTGGTATGTGTGTGTGGTGGGGGGGGGGTCTGTGTGTCTGTGTATTTGCTTCCCTTTCTTTGCTTTTGCTGATGTGGAATCATCATTTTCTGTTTTCTTTGATGTAGTTTCCATCAGTGTAGTTGACTTTCAAAGCTTGGGTTTGAGTTTTCCTTTTAGTACCTTCTGTAGGGCTGGGTTTGTGGATAGATATTGTCTTAATTTGTTTTTCTTTTCATGGAATTTCTTGTTTATTCTATCTATGGTGATTGAAAATTTTACTGGGAAAAGTAGACTGGACTGTCACCTGTGTTCTCTTAGAATCTGTAAGACCTCTGTCCAGGCCCTTCTGTCTCTGTCACAAAGTCAGGTGTAATTCTAATAGGTCTGCTTTTATAACGAACTTGGCCTATTTGCCTGGCACTTTAGTGTTCTTTCTTTGTTCTGTTTTTTGGTCATTATGTAGCAGAAGAACTTTCTTTTTTGCTCCAAGCTATTGTTTTTCTCATCCCCCAGGATTTGTTGTCATTCTTTAAGAGATTTATTGAGTTTCTTCAATTTATTGTTGGTGTTTCTTTTCAATTTCTTTAAAGAATTTTTAAATTAATTTTTAAGGACCTATATCATCTTCATAAAGTTGGTTTTCTTGTGCTTCAACTACATTGGAATATTCATGTCTTCCTATTATAGTAGAGCAGGGCTCTAGTGGCTTCATATTGCCCTGACTGTTGCTTGTGTTATTACACTGGCATTTGAGTACATGAAGATTGGGATGATTATAGGTCTAGGTGCTGATTTATTAATTTGGCTTTGTTACATGGATGTTTTGTTCTTTTGTTTCTATTTTTACTTTGGTCTTCTGGACTTTGTGGCCTGAATTTCTGGTGGCTGGTTTGACTTTTGAACCACAGAGAGTATCTGGCCATATTAGGAGCTTAACTTCTGGAAACTTACTTGGTCTTTGGTGCAGCGGGAGCATAGAGTGCAAGGAGGCTGTTTTCTGTGTTTCTGATTATAGTGGCCTGCACCAGAGCAAATGAACAATGTGGGAATTGGGGACAGCATCCTGGACATGGGGTAGCAGTAAGTTGGAAGGAGGAGGGTAGTAGAATTTGTGTTAGGAAACCAAACCCAGGGCGTGAGACAGTTTAGTTAGCAGGGATTCACTCACCTGGTCTTCTCATGGCTTTGCCAGGTCATGTGGGAGTATTTTCATTCACTATTTAAACTGACTTTTTAAAAACCTCACATATGTACAGTATCTTCATACAGAATTTTTACTTTTTATAGAAATCATAGTTAATTAGCTGAAAAATAATGAGAAAATGATTTCAAAGAAATTTCTAGCTTTTTATGTCCAGATTATAAGTAAGATCTCTCACTGGTCTTGTGTTGCCAATTTGTTCTGTGTTTCTTTTTTTTTAATTCATGATAGTGTAAACATTTATCACTAGCCTTACCTGGGATTAAATGGTGTATATATGGTTTACCTTGCTTAAATTATATAAATGCTATTTAGGGGTCAAATATCTCAATATCACAGCAATAGTATTTGAATATCCTGTTACAGAGAATAAACAAATATATTTCTAATATTAAACATTCTACAAATCATAGATCATATAGGCTTTGGTATCTTGTTTATTCACTGGAATGCCTTAAAGAGTCCTCCTTTACTCAGAAGCTAGTATTTAGAAGTCACATGATACCACAATCATGAATAAAGTACTATTAAAATATTTATTAATCAGTCATCAGTGTGCTGTGAAAACTTAACAAGTGGGTCTTTATGTTTGTCTCTGTGTGTACACTATTGCTATTTATATTTGTACAAATATCTGGTCAGTTATAACATGATCTTCTGCCAGAAATAGGTTTTCTATTTGAAAGACTAACCAAAGGGATTTACAATTTATGCTAGAAAACATTACTATTTAAACAAATGGATAATGAAGATCATGGTGTGTTAAGTGCTAAGCTTATTATATTGCTTTATTTCATTTCTCACTTGTGAATGATGTAGGAGACCCAGAAATTGATTGGCAGAATCCTCATATTGCAGAACAAGGGGTACTGAAGAAATTGTATAACTTTCCTCAACAAGCTTACAAAATACCTGGGAAACTAGGGTGAAAATTCGGGCACATGTTCCTATATACAAGCCATTTAACAGAGGTGATAACAACTGCACCAGTGACTGATGAAGCAAAAAGATATTAACAATAGTAAGATTATTTTTTCAAATTTACTGTCTTTCTCATGATCTTTCTAAAAGCATTCTTCATGTCTTTATTCCTGAGTGTGAATATGATGGGACTGAGGAAAGGGGTAATGACAGTGTATGGGACTGCTATGAGTGTGTCATCTCCCCCAGAGTTTTCTGGCTTCATATAAACAACAGATGCAAAACCAAAATGGATGATGACCACAGTGAGGTGTGAGGCACAGGTGGAAAATGCCTTTTGTTTACCCTCAGCTGAGGGGATCTTGAGGACAGAAGAAAGGATGAACACGTAGGTCAGGAGGATGAGCAAGAATGTACCCAGCAAACCGGACACTGACATCAGTGTTACAATGAATTCTGTGAAGTTACTGTCTGTGCAGGACAGCCTCAGGACTGCCCTCATATGGCAAAAGAAGTGTCTGATGAGGTTAGGTATGCAGAAAGACACTCTGAATATCAGTGATGTCTCAATTAGAGAAATAAAGAAGCCTCCAATCCAGGCAGAGGCCACAAGTTGTCCACATGCAACATTGGTCATTAGAAGAGGATATCTGAGGGGGTTGCAGATGGCCAGAAATCGGTCATACCCCATCACTGTGAGAAGGATACAATGTGTTCCACCAAGGCCCAGGAAGAAACACATCTGCAAGCCACAGCCTATGACTGAAATGTGGTTGTCTTTGTCCAGCAGATCCGCCAGCATCTTGGGAATGATAGTCAAGGTATAGCAGGTCTCAGAGAAGGAGAGTGCACTGAGGAAGAAGTACATAGGAGTGTGGAGAGATCTGTCCACCCAAGTCAAACTCATGATAGCCAGGTTGCCTGTAAGAGTGACCATATATAGGCAAAGGAAGACCACAAAGAGACAACTCTGTACATGTGGGTAAGCTGAGAAGCCTATAAGAATGAATTCCTTCAGGGTTGTTTGGTTGACCATCATTGCTTGGGTTCCTGTAATGTAAAAGTACACATAAGCCTTCAATACTTCTTATTCTTTCATATATTCAAATTAAATGCCTTATATGAATACAACAGGTCATGAGATTACAACACATAATCAATTTTCCATTCAGTTTGGCAAAACTTAGCCATATATGTAGAAGATGTGATTCCTTAGTTATGCATTTATTTACTCAACAATTATGACTTTTTTAAAAATTAAAAATTGATATTTATTAGAGAACTGAAAATGATAAAAGTCTTTTCTTTACTAATTGGAAAACAAAGTCAATGAAAATATTACATGATTTCAATGTTGTATGCTGTGTGTCTTATCACAATCGATTTCCTATTGGCCAGAGTCTTAGTATTTTGATAAAAATAGAGAGGTATTTATAATACCTATACAAATAAATTATAATCATCTGTCTCTCTTAAAATAGAACTTCTTATAGATTAAAATTGCTGCTCGCTATAAATGGAAAATGAATTTTATATTCTTTTTTATTAGATATTTTCTTTATTTACATCTTATACAATATATCCTTTCCCAGTTTCTCCTCTGAAAAAGAGAAAAAAATGAAAAATAAAAAAACAAAAACAAAAATAAACCCCTGTTCCTTCCCCCCTCCCTGCTCACCACCCCACCCTCTCCTGCTTACTGGCCCTGGCATTCCCCTACATTGGGACACAGAACCTTCACAGGGCCAAAAGCCTCTCCTCCCATTGATGACTGACTTGGCCATTCTCTGCTATACATATGCTGCTGGAGCCATTAGTCTCATCATGTGTAATCATTGGTTGGTGGTTTAGTACCTGGGAGCTCTGAGGGTACTGGTTAGTTCATATTATTGTTCATCCTAAGGGGCTGCAAACCCTTCAACTCCTTGGGTCCTTTCTCTAGCTTCTTCATTGGGGACCCTGTACTCAGTCCAATAGATGGCTGTGAGCCTCCACTTCTGTATTAGTCAGGTACTATCAGAGCCTCACAGAAGACAGCTATATCAGGCTCCTGTCAGCCAGCACTTGCTGGCATCCACAATAGTGTCTGGATTTGATGATTGAATATGGGGACTGGTCAGGCGGTGGTGGCGAACGCCTTTAATCCCAGCACTTGGGAGGCAGAGGCACGCACATTTCTGAGTTCAAGGCCAGCTTGGTCTGCAGAGTGAGTTCCAAAACAGCCATGGCTACACAGAGAAACTCTGTCTTGAAAAACCAAAAAAAAAAAGAATATGGGAATATGGGAAGGATTCCCAAGTGGAGTAGTCTCTGGATTGTTCTTCCTTCAGTCTCTGCTCCTACTGTCAGTATGACAAAATGGTAACCAACAAATTGGGAAAAGATCTTTACCAACCCTATATCTGATAGAGGGCTAATATCCAATGTATACAAAGCACTCAAGAAATTAGACTCCAGAGAAAGAAATAACCCTATTAAAAATGGGGTACAGAGCTAAACAAAGAATTTTCAGCTGATGAATACCGAATGACTGAGAAACACCTAAAGAAATGTTCAACATCCTTAGTCATCAGGGAAAAGCAAATCAAAACAACTCTGAGATTCCACCTCACACCAGTCAGAATGGCTAGGATAAAAAACTCAGGTGATAGCAGAGGCTAGAGAGGTTGTGGAGAAAGAGGAACACTCCTTCATTGCTAGTGGGATTGCAAGCTAGTACAACCACTCTGGAAATCAGTTTGGTGGTTCCTCTGGAAATTAGACATAGTACTACCAGAGGACCCAGCTATACCCCTCCTGGGCATATACTCAGAAGATGCTCCAACATGTAATAAGGACGCATGCTCCACCATGTTCATAGCAGCCTTATTTATAATAGCCAGAAACTGGAAAAAAAACAGAAGTCCCTCAATAGAGAAATGGATACAGAAATTGTAGTATATCTACACAATGGAGTACTACTCAGCTATTAAAAACAATGAAGTTATGAAATTCTTAGGGAAATGGATGGATCTGGAGAATATCATCCTGAGTGAGGTAACCCAATCACAAAAGAGCACACATGGTATGCACTCTCTGATAAGTGGATATTAGCCCAGAAGATTGGAATACACAAAGTACAATCCAAAAACCACAAGAAACTGAAGAAGAAGGAAGACCAAAATATGGATACTTCATTCCTTCTTAAAAGGGGGAACAAAATACTCATGGAAGGAGTTAATTGTGACTTATCATGTCACCAGAAATTTCATTCATTCTGGTCTTACATATATTGACCATCAATTAAAAACCTTAATGCTATGTATGACTGATCTCTCTTGAGTTGTTGGCCCACCAAGATGTTATCTTGATCCTACACACTTATGCCCCAAATGCAAAGACACCACATTCGTGAAAATTTACTAAAGCTCAATTAAAACATTGATCACCACACATTAATACCTCACTCTCACCAATGCACAGATCATTGAAACAGAAACTAAACAGAGAAACAATAAAATGTTTGTTTTGCATAAAAGGTTCTATAGATATCTATTAAATCAATTTGGTTTTTAACATCTGTTAGTTTCATTCTTAGGAGAAGGAAATGTGAGTGGAAGGAGCCTGCAGGATCAGATTTGGTGAGAGAGAGGAGACAGGTCCATAGAGCCAGGTGGATGAATGACAATCTGGAGCTGTTATGGTGTGAATTTGGGGGAATATCTGGAAATCCCAGAGACCTGGCATGAGTGAGGCTCTCAAGAATCAATGCAGGTGACCTTAGCCAAGATGCCCAACATTGGTGACATAGAACCTGAAAAGACCGCCTCTTATAGCTTGGCAGCACCCTCAGAAGAGGGATGAGTAACATCAAACTACCCACTAAACTTTCAACCTAAAATTTGTTCTGTCTAATAGAAATGCAGAAACAAAGATGGAGCAATGACTAAAGAAATGGCCAACCAATAACTAGCCCAATTTGAATCGCATCTGATGTGCAAGCACCAATCCCTGACACTATTAAGGAAACTCTGTTATGCTTGCAGATAGGAGCCTAGCATCCTCAGAGAGCCTCTCTGAGCAGTTGACTGAAACAGATATAGATACCCACAGCTCTACATTGGATGGAGGTCAAAGACTTTTATAGAAGAGTTTGGGGAAGGATTGAAGGTCCAGAGATGGGAACTAAACAAGACAACAGAGAGAACTATTCTGCACCCCTGGGAGCTGTCAGAGACTGAACCACCAATCAAAGAATATGCACGGTATGAAATGAAGCCCCTACTATATAAGTAGTAGACGTAGAGCTCAGTCTCTGTGGCTTCTTTGTTTGGCTTCAGTAATAGAGGATGTGCCAGAGACTTGATGTGCCAGAGTAGGGGAATAGTTATGTGGGAGGAAGCACCCTTCCTGAGGAGAAGGGGAGAGGGAATAGGGGAAGGACTGTGTGAGGGGAGACTAAGAGGGAGACAGCATTTGGGAAGTTAATTAATTAACTAATTAAAAACAAGAAAATGCCCAACAGATTTGCTTACAGGCCAGTCTTATGAGGCATTTTTTTTTTTTTAGTCAAGACTCTTTGATCCCAGATACTTGTAGAACTGTGTCAAGTTAACAAAAGCCAACCATAAAACTAAAAACCACAAAATAATCTAACATAGCCATTCCTACATATTGTGTAGCATTAAGTTTGTTAAATAAAGGCTGAAGCTTAACTTTCTAGAAATTTTAGGTCTAGGCTTGGATAATTACTTAAAATTGTTGAAGAAACCTGAAATCATCATTCCTACTTGAGAAAGACATACAGTAGTCCTAAAACATTAAAAGAAACACACACACACACACACACACACACACACACACACACACACACCTTTGGATCTTCTAATGGTACAGGTGGATGGACAGTAGGATGTCCCCGGATTCTTAGGGTTCACAGGAGTTAGCAAGAGGTCCAAGACTAAAAAAGAAAGATTCTGTACGTAAGCTTAAAACAGGAGGCACCTGATATCATGTCTACTTTTAAATACAAACTTATCACTCAAAGATAAATGTTGTGAAGTCATCATGTGACTTATTCAATAATTCTTCATCTATTTAATCTCATTTTCCCAACTTCCACAACATGATGCTTGCCTATATAATTAATATATTCAGCTTCCTATTAGGCAGAGCTGTTTTTCCTGTCTCACATTTCAACATATTTGATAACTAGCATTTATGGAGTGTATATTTCCCTAAATTCTTTCAAATGTTTATCCATTTTTCACTTCAGTGCATACATATGAGGAGCATGAGACAGCTGTGATCCATGCAGGACAGCTGAGATGAACTTACTTTGAGAGTAATTTTATCTAGGAAGTGGCATGTTTGTAACTGGAATCACACTAACTTCTCTCCGTTTTCCCAACTCCCCTTTGTCTTCCCCTTCAAGAATGTGACCCTGATCCTTAGGCCTCCACTCCTCAACGTGACTATTAAGGTGATACTTTAGGAAGTCAAGAAAATAGTTGAGCAAGTGTCCTGTGAGATGGCAGACGATCATTAGATGAAGCTCAGGGAACTTTGTGGAAGAGTTGAAGGGAAGATTAAGGGACCCAAAGAGGAGAGAGACTTCACAGGAAGGCAAAGGGAGTCAACTAACCTGGACCCTTGGAGGTTTCCAGAGACTGAATCACCAACCAAAGAGCAAGCTTGAGCTAGAACTAGCCCCCTCATACATATGTAGCAGATGTTCAGCTTGGTCTTCATTGGGTCCCCTGGCAACTGGAGCACGGGCTATCCCTGACTCTCCTACCTGTCTGCTCCACAGATACTGTTCCCCTAACTGGGTCAACTTGTCTGGCTTCAGTGGGAGAGGATACACTTAGTCCTGCAGTGACCTGATGTGACAGAGTGGGGGGACACATAAGGGGGTCTACCTCTTCTCCGAGAAGAAGGGGAGGTAGAAATGGGGGTAGGAGGTGTGAGGGGAAACTCAGAAGGGGGACCGATATTGGAATGTTATCTAAATAAATAAACAGAAAACAACAACAATAAAAACAAAAAAACAAAGACAAGAATTCCCAGTAAGTGTTGTACTGATAAGTTAAGGATCAGAAAGTGACTAATCTAGAAATAGTGGCTGTTTTGCTTTTTCAATACTTTGAGTTTGAACATGTAGAGTAGCAAACAGATTTTCCATAGTACTTAGATTTAGCTCAGGCTATATTAGCTTCTTATGGAAAAATCTGTCTTGCCATTGTCAGAAGAGGCATAGAAATATACTATAAACATATGACCCATTCCAGAGAGAACGTACAGCCCTGTGGACTCCACCTTACAGCTTTCTTTCATTCTACTGTCCTCGTATACAAACATTTATCTATTTCCTTGATTCTTCTGTCTTCTTCCACCTTCTTAGATCATTCCTCATTCCTTGGCTTCCCTGTACAGCATGCTGAAATTTTCCTAGCTTTGCTTTTCCATTTTTTTTTTTTTTTTTTTAGTCACCTTGCTTACTTATCTTAGTCTATGTAAATACCCATTTCTCTGTTCTTTCGTCTAAGGATATGATACATTCACTGTCATTCTTCCTGTAGTATTCAGGGATTTCATCCTACTCCTCCCAAGGAAAATTGAGCCATACTAGGACCCATCCATTTTCCCTAAGACACAGAAACTAACTTCTTCCATCAATAGAAGGAACGTTTCTTACACATTTATTCCATCTATCTTACACACCAAAATTCTTATACTTTCACTTTATAGCAACTCAACTAAATTCAATTCTATGTATTCCTAAATCAAAAGGGTTAAATTAATTTATCAATAATATAATAGAACACACTAACAAAACAAGAAGTGGGTTTAGGTTCTGTGTCTTTAGAACAAACTGTGATTTCTCTATAACATAATATAGACAAGTAAATGTTAGATTTCATTCAACATGTACAACTTCCTTCTAACGCAAGCAGGGATGGGTAAGGCTATGCTTACTTTGGAAGTATTTTGAGATGAAAACATAGGCATGATAGTGTGTACGTATCTGTAGTCATACCCCTAAGGAAAGTGATGCAGGAGGGTTGTGTGAGTTCAAAGCCAGCCTAGGCTCAACAGTAAATTCCAGGATAGGATGGATAGAAGAAAGCACTACAGTGTGAAATCCTGCAATTTTTTTTTTAACTATGGCATGAGAGATTTCTCAGTGCTTATGAGCATTTGCTGCTCATCCACAGTTCCATTCCTGTTCCTATCATTCATGTCACAGTTTACAAATGCCTGTAACTATTGCTCCAGGGGATCTGATGCCATCTGAATTCCTTGGTTAAAGCACATATCAGTGGCATAAACACACACACACACACACACACACACACACACACACACAGAGAGAGAGAGAGAGAGAGACAGAGAGAGAGACAGAGAGAGAGACAGAGAGACAGAGAGACAGACAGACAGACAGACAGACAGACAGATGGACAGACAGACAAACACACACCATATAAATAAAATGAAAATAAAAATAAATCTTAAAAATTAAAAAAAATAAGATTAAAAAATAGGTGAAAAGAAAAGAAGTACATTGGAATATTCTGCAATGTGAACAAGAACGAGTACATATTCATGATAGGCCTTTCCTTATTTGTTCATAACTTTTGTGCTGGACTTTGCTGAATCATCATATCACAGTTCGGCTTTCATACTCTACTGCTACTCTAGCTGTAGAATTAGGATGAGGCTATTGGATCCCAGTTCATTTTCAACCCTTTCTAAAATTAATCAACTTGTGCCCATTTTTATGTTTATCATTTTTTAAGCAAAAGAGCCATGCACTTCTTCAAACTTTAAAAAGAAATGATGAGTGAGTGAAGACAGTTCATTATTGACAAAAGAGAGCAGTCACAGGATTTGGAAATTTTCCTACCTTGTTGCTTCATTAGGTTACAAAGGATGTCACTGCCACTGTTAAATTCTGAGAGGTATTCTGCATGATTTTTTGTAGAATCATGTATTGCTCTTCACTCAAAATAAGAAAGGATTCATAAAAATCACTGGTCTAACGGTTCAGACTGTTACTTTTATTACTGACTTTTTAGCGAGCATAAGAAAGTGACTAGACCTTTTGTATTTCAATTTGTGGAATCAGCAAAGGTTTTCTCATTTGTGTAAAATTAATCTACCCAATGGCTCAAGATTTGTGTGATATGAGATTAAGTAGGCTGGGATCATGTCTCATCAAACACTAAATGATAGAAGGCAGAGCCATTTATTCTGCCATTGTGAGATATTGTGTGATTATTATTAAATGTTGAGGTTCTTCACCTCTTGGGGTTTGTGTGGTTCTGGTTAGGAAAGCCTGGGTGATCCCTAATGTCTTCCATCAGAGAAAGAAGAAAACTTTTTTCTCAACTTTATAATTTGCTCTCATTAGTTATAGGGCTTTGTGTAACAGATGACCTTCAAAACACTTCTGCAACTCCTAGGGGATTTGAGGTGTAGAGAATTCATCATACCTATAAAAAAATTCTGCTGCTTGCTAAATTTTGTTTTGGCAGGAAGCCTAAATAAAGTTGAGAATACTAATAAGCATTTACTTCACTTTCATTGATGAAGATACTGCCTTAAACCAAACTTTATGACAAGGCTTTAAAAACAGTTACAGAATGTAAGTCCTTGAAAGGACATTCAACATTAACATTTGTTAGTTACATGAAAATTTAACAGTATTACTCTACTAAATGACTATGGATGGCTAATGTAAATAAAAGTATATGTACACATTTTAATCATCTGTTTATTGGTTGAAAGATATCTAGGCTGTATCCGTTTCCTGCTATTGTGAAGAATAACATAGCATGACTGAACTATCTCTGTTGCAGGAAGTTGAGTTCTTTGGGAATTGGGTAAGTAGTCATGGAATTTGGTCATATGTTAGATCTAGTTTTCACTTTTTCAGAATTCACACCGAATTCCAAAGTGGCTGTACCAGGTTAGTGCCATAAACAGTAAATAGGCTGTTGACATTGTCTCACATCCTCACCAGCACTGGTTGTCAGGTGTTTTCTTGTTCTTAGTCATTCTGACTTGAGCAAGATGAAATTGCTACGTATTTTTAAGTTGAGTTTCCAAGACTGCTAAATAAGCTAAACACATTTAAATAAATATCTTAGCAATTTTTATTTCTTATTTTGAGAAATACTTTTTTTCTTTCAGGTAAGTAACCCTCCCCTTTAATTGAGTCATTTGTTTTCTTAATTCTTTGTGTTTCAAGTTCTTTTTTATATTCTGAATATTAATCCTTTTTAATCCTTTCTTGGATGACCATTTTTTTTTATGGTCATTCTCTTCACTAAATAGATTGTTTCCATTGCTACACAGAAAGTTTGGGACCCCATTTGTATTCTGGCCTCCTTTTCTGAGCAAATTTGGTCCTATTCACGGATCATCTTCTACTCCTGTACCTTGCAGGTACAGGCCATTTTTTCTTCTATCATTTCAATGTTCAGGTACTACTTTGATATTTTTGATTCATTTGGAGTTGACTCTCGTGTTGGGTGATGGGTGTGGGTCTAACTTCTTTACCCACATGTGGCTGTCCAGTTTTATCAACACTATTTATTGATTATTCTGTTTTTTCCTACTGTGTATATTTTTATGCTCTTTTTCAAAACATACATGGCTGCAATTACATGTAATCATATTTGGGTCTCTTCCCTTCCCATCTACACTTGTCTTTCAAATTTACATCAGAGTGAACTAATCTGTACTCCTGAGAGCTGTCAGAGACTGAACGGCCAATCAAAGGATATGCACGATATGAAATGAAGCCCCTACCATATATATTACATATGCATATATAAACACAGAAATATATAAATACGACCTGCTAAGTTTCTTTTGTGTTGTTTGTGTATGCCTGATTTTGAGGCAGCCCCAGTGGATACAGCTACAATCCAATTCCTGTTCCTAAGGCTTAGGGAAATTCACTGAAGTGGGAGGAGAAAGATTATAAGAGATAGAAGACCAGAAAGTCTGTAGTGAGATTGTGTCTCCTAGAAATGATAGAGAAGATATAACAATGGTACCTCAGTAATATGGTTTCCTAAAGAAGACCTGAACAATAATGCTAACAGACATGCTCCCTCAGAAAGTGGAATCTCAGGGGCTCTATGAGCACACAAAAAACTTACAGAACTTACAAAAAACTTAACTACTGAAAGAGAATTGTTCTTTTTGCCTGGGGCCTGTTGGTCCAATAAGGTGGAAGGGGGGCCTGGGCTGTGGCCCAGGCCCAGCCTGCTGAGGCTCTCTCTCTCCCTGGGGGCAGGGGGCCTGGTGCTGAGGCCCAGGTCTCTCTCTCTCCTCTCTCCTCCCGGGGGCTGGTCTGAATGCTGCACGGTGCCTTAATTAAAAAGGAGGCAAAGTATGAATGAGTTATTTTATTGTAGGAAGGGGAAATATGCTAGTTGAGTGGAGAGAAGGAAAGGAGAGGAAGGAGAGAGAGAGAGAAAGGAGAGGAGGGAGAAGAGAAGAGAACAAAGAGCAAAGAGGAGAGAGCAAGAGAGAGGAAGCAAGCTAGAGAGAGGGGAAGCAAGAGAGAGAGAGAGGAAGAAGGGAACAAGAGAGTGAGGAGGGGGCAAACCATCCCTTTTATTGTATGGGGCGTGGCATGTCTGGCTTGTGGTCAGATGACTGTGTGTAAGGTCCAGCTATAATGCTGGGAGTTTGAGGCAGTGTCTGCCTGATAGAGCACACATCTCCTGCAGGGGCAGCTGTGAGGGGTCTGGGCTGAAATCTGAGCCATGGTCTCAGGAGCAATTCACTGAACACCTTCCGTCCCTTCTTGAGCAGATGCTCAGTGGTTCTCCGGGGTTCAAAGTGGCTCTGCTCTACTGGACTCTGGCTGTCAGAACTGCCCCACAGGGGCCAACAGACCTCTGAGGGTCTTCTTTCTGTTGGTTCTTCTTGAGGCAGCAGAGGGGGAAGAATGACAGTGGAGGGTAAGACTTTTGTCTTATGAAATATGAGGGTAAAACTTTTGTCTTATGAGTTATTTATGGTTGATGTATAGTTATTAGAAGTTTACTTATCTAAGTCTAATTTACATTGCTACTGTAGCTGGCTTGCCTTCTGTGTTCCTCTGAGGCCAGAAACTGGAGTCTCTGACACTTAGCATATCATCCTAAAACAACAAACGATTAAATAAAATAGCCTTTGTTCTATCTCAGTATTAACTGTTTAATTTTCAGCCTGCTACTTGAAGTTACAGGAAGAAAAATGGAAACTTTGAAAGATGATTTTAATGTTTATTTCTAAGTTGGAAAACATTTCCTGTGAAGGATTGCTAAGAAATCAAGGAAAAATGGAATGAATGAAAAATGGGAAAAGGGAAAATTTGCTCTCCTCTCTTTGTCCTCAACACATCTATCAGAATGTATGATCACATAGTAAAAAGTTCACCACAAGTTTACATATAAATTAAAATCATAAATCGAATAATAACTTTACAACAGTGAATGTTTTCATGTAGGTCCATTAGGAGTAATTTTTTAGCTAAACATTCATCACTTGCCATAGCTTCACAGATTCATTGAGAGTTTAAAAACCATAACTAAATTATTACTGCAGTTCTGTATACATAAACCAAGTCAATATTTTTATCTTCTATTCTAGCATCTATAATAAATCATAGTTCCTATAGTTAGTAGTTTTACAACTTCTTGGAATGTGTTTGAGTAGTAGAATGCCTGGTTACTATCTAGAAGCAATTAACTAGTGACACATGGGAGACTAGCAGAGTTCTCATTGCAGTTTTGAGTATCAGAAAGGACCTAACAGCAGTCCTACTATAAAAGAGCTTAATAAATACCGATGTAATTTTAATAATTCTTACAGGATCACCATAAAGAATTAAGAAGTCATCTATTTGTCTATGTAGCATCACTACAAGGCAATACATCTTTGTAGATCTGCAGAGTTCTGTTCAAAAGGGTGGGCCAATATCTAGTGGTTGTTATATATGTTTTAATAATAAAAGAAAAAGCATATTAATTTCAGAAATCTCTCCTAAAATGATTTTCTCATAGGTTTTGCCTATAGGACCAAATCTGTCATGGATTATTTAATCTAAAGCAGACCATCTCAGGAAGAGTCCTGCTTGTTATTAGCTTGTCCTATGTTTGTTCTTGACATCTTTTATGTTATGTTCTTACCTGTTTTTTTTTTTCTGGTAGAGTAATGCTAGTGTTGTGGTTTGTATATGCTCAACCCAGGGAGTGGCACTTTTAGAAGTAAAAGTTGAAGTGTGGCCTTGTTGGAGTAGTTGTGTCACTGTGGGTGTGAGCTTTAAGACCCTCACCCTAGCCACCTGGAAGTCAGTATTCAGATAGCAGCCTTCAGATGAAGATGTAGAACTCTCAGCTCCTCCTGCGCCATGCCTACTTGGATGCTGCCATGTTTTCACTTTGATGATAATGGACCAAACCTCTGAAACTGTAAGCCATCCCCAATTAAATATTGTCCTTATAAGAGTTGTCTTGGTCATGCTGTCTCTTGACTTGAGTAAAACCTAACTAAGACAAGTAGTGTTTATTAGGAGTTTGGAATTGATCTCACTGTTTCCACTTTGAATGTTTGGTAGAGTTTTATATTAAATCTGGACATGAACTTCCTTTCAAATTTAATTTGAAAGGGATCTTAATACTGTTTCAGGTGAAAAGGAACATATTTGCTATTTTAAAACTTCTACAGTGTGGTGATTTGAATACGCCTGGCCCAGAGAGTAGCATTATTTGGAGGTGTGGCCTTGTTGGAGGAAGTGTGTCATTGTTGGCGTGGGCTTTCAGAGCTTCTTCCTGGCAGCTGGATGATGCAAATCCTCTGTTTTCCTTCAGAACAAGATATTGAACTCTCAGCTCCTCCTGCACCATGCCTGCCTGGGTGCTGCTATGCTTGCATCTCTGAACCTTGCCTTGGTCATGTTGTCTTTTTATAGCCATAAACCCCTAAGAGATACAGTTTAAAGACAAGAGAGATTTTGGCTATAGATGTGTCCCAAACATGTTATACTTAAACTAAGAGAGTTTAAAAAAAATAAGGACAAATTTTAACTAATAATCCTGACTTTCCTCTCTGAGTTTTTAGTAAGATCTGTTACTATTCTTCTGTCATGTCAATTGTACAATGTTTCTGTTTTTATGCTGGAATGTAAAAAAAAATTGCATGTCATTTTCCTCTTGTTTCCTATATTAAAGTTTACTTACTTTGTTAAAATTATTGTTGAAGTGCATTTTGGTCAAATATCTTTTTAATTCATCATTTTATTCATTTATATTTCAAATGATATTCCATTTCTCTGTAACTCATTCACAACCCCCGCCTCCCAAACCCATCCACCATCTTCCCTCTCCCATTTGCCTCTATGAGGCTGCTCCTCCACCCACTTACCCACTCCTGTCTCTTGGTCAAATATCTTAATTTCATACATTACCCATTTGCTTTTCAATAGTGTCACCACAGAGACTACAAAAATTTCCCTTAAATATGTTAAACTTTCCTCATATCATAAGCTATGTAAATATTAATATCTGGTTTATTTACATGAGAGATGTTGAATAGTTTTCTCTATTGTCCAAAGGTAGAACTCCTTGTGAGACAACAGTGTTATGTTATTGTTAAAAGATAGCAATTGTAGTGGGTATGATCAAAATATACTGTAATAAGCTGGAAATTCTAAAAGAATTAATAAAATAAAGCAAAAATTTAAGGAAAGTATTAGTAACCATTGTATGATGTCAATATTTTAGAAACTGTCTTTTGTATATATGTGTATGTGTATATTCAGATTTTCACAAACAAATACATGTTGGTTTTTCAATATGTATTTCTTCTTAGAAATAGATAAGTCCAACTGGGTATACTGTAAATTTTCCAGAAATATTTAACATTTGTGTCCTTAGATACTGGGAAACCTCTCTCATCCCAGTGGTCCCACTGATGTTCTCCCTTCTGATCATTCCTTCCTTATGAGCCATACAGGATGCCCCAAAGTTGGCAGAATCTTCGTATCAGGAAAGTTTTTCTTCTCATGGTAATTGAAAGAAGAGAAATTTGTTAATTTCCTGACCAAGCTTAGAAATGTCTAGGGTAGATTAGGTAAAAATATCAATCATTCACTTATGGATCTCACCTTTCCACAGAGGTCACGGAGCAAATGCTCTATTGACTCCTATGGGAAATTAAATAGTTTATTAGACCAGCAGAAATAGCCCAACATTATTTTTTAAGGTAACTGTCTTTTTCATGATCTCTCTAAGAGCATGTTTTATATCTTTATTTCTGAGGTTGAATATGATGGGACTGAGGAATGGGATAATCATAGTACATGACACTGCTATGAGCTATCATCTACCCTGGAGGTTTCTGACTCCATAGAAACAACAGATGTAAAACCAAAGTGGATGATGACCACGGTGAGGTGTCAGGCTCAGGTGGAAAATCCTTTTCGCTTATTCTCAGCTAGAGGGATTTTTGAGGACACAAGAAAGGATGAAGACATAAGTCAAGAGTTTGATCAAGAATGTACCCAACAAACCCGACACTGACATCAGTCAAGGAGATGAATAAGATTCTACTCACCAGATGCAACATGGATATTCGTGATACATTGAATTCTGAGAAGTTACTGCCTCTGCAATACAGTAACTACCTTCATATGGCAGAAGAAATGTCTGATGAGGTTACAGATGCAGAAACACACCATGAACACGAGTGCAAGTTTTATAAAAATAGATCAAGAAGCCTCCAACCCAAGTAGAGGCCACAAGTTGCATGCAACATTGGTCATCAGAAGAAGATATCTGAAATTTCCTTACACCATTAATAAACAACAGGGGGAAAAGGTGAAGTCAATGCTCAACTCAGCAGCACTTAGATTAGTGTATATTTCTTAAAATAAAAGGTTAAATGTATATCTTTTGCTTCAAAGAAAACTATCAGATTAATAAAAAAGACAAATTAAGACTGTAAAGTCAGATTTTCATTACTTCAAAACATGTTTAATACAACTCCAACTTCTATAAGAAAACCTAAATTGTACTGTTCTTCAAAAAAAAAAAAAAAAAAAAAAAAAAGAGGAGAGACTATCTGAGGGTGTTGTAGGTGGCCAGGAAGCAGTGATACCCCATTAAGGTGAGAAAGATAAAGTGTGTTCCATCAAGGCCCAAGAAGAAACACATCTGTAAGCCACAGCTTGTGAATGAAATGTGACTGTCCTTGTCCACCAGATTCACCAGCACCTTGAGAATGATAGTCAGGGTACAGCAGATCTCAAAGAAAGATAATTCACTGAGGAAGAAGTAAATAAGGGTGTGGAGAGATCTGTCCACCAAGTCAAACCCATGATGGCCAGGTTGCCTGCAAGAGTGACTGTATGTAGACCAAAGAGAGGAATGTCTGTACAGGTGGGTAAGCTGAGAAGCCTATGAGAATGAATTCCTTCAGGATTGTGGGATGATCATCATTGCCTGGGTTTTTCAAATGTGAAAAAAAGAACAAATAAATCTTCAATCTTTCTTATTCTTTAATATATTCAAATGAAATGAATGGTGTGAATACAATGGATCATAAGATTATAACACACAATCAATTTTCTATTCAGTTCAGCAAAACTTAGCCAAGTATATAGATGATTCAATTTCCTAACTTATGCATTCATTCATTTCTTCAGGAACTCATTACTAATGATCTGATTATGTCCAAAGGAATTATTCTGGCCTATTTTAAAGATTTTGTTAGCTGGTAATTTAATATTGATGAATTATTCCAATTGGTATACTGTTGAGAGAGCTTTAGATACATTAGCTAAGCTTCATTTGAATAAGACTCTCTACACTGAAATATACTGAGTGAGTTTTTAGCCAGAGGACATTTCTCAGTTGATAGCACATTTGCTGAACAAGCACAGGACTGTAGTTCAAAGTCCACCACCAAAATAATAGCTGGGCAGGCCTGCATTCCAGCGTTGAAGATGCAGAGAAGGAATCACTGGGACAATTGTCTACCTAGGTTATTTGGACCTGGCAATATCTCACCTCAGCAGAGACTCTGCCTCCGTTAATGGACTAGAGAAGGATTGAGGAAGGCACTAAATGTCAGCTTCGTGCCTTCATGTGTATGTGTGTCCAGTCTTGTGCACGTCCACTCATGTCTACCCATACACATATGTGAAAACTCATACTCATACATAAGCATGAAAATCATAATATAAAATAAAAGAACATGCTGAAGGATAGAAGGACAGAGTTAGATCTAATACAGACAGTCTTGAATAACAGATCGCCTGCAAATATTCACAAAGTAGAGACAGAGACTGATTTATAAGTAATTTTAAGACTACACATGTACAATGGCTTACAACTGTTAGAGGAAACCTGAAGCATTTCTATTATTGAAGAAGACATCAAGATCCTAAATTATTAAAGAAATATTTTAAAACTTGCTTTGATTTCAATACTCTGAGAGGAGGAAGTTATCTCATAATAGCTCAACCCTAAATGAGATTTATATACTTTTGCTGCTCCCTCATCAAGATTCTAGATGTATCACAGAAGAGGAGGCAGAAAGAATGAGAGAACTTAATGATGGGAAGAATGCTTTAAATTTCTGCATTATGGACACTATATGATGACCACATTCATAGTCTCACACCTGCACAAGATAAAGGCAGTCCAAATCCCAGCACATATAGAGCTGACGATAGCTAGCCCTGATTGCATTCTGACTGTCCCTTGGTAGTAAGTAGTTTCTGGAAAAAGGAAAATTCTTTCTTTATTGAATATTTAGCCACTGGTATATTTTCCATGCTCGAGTGGGAATACTATGCAATGTGAGAATTCTAACTGGATTTAATGGACTATCAAAAAAGGAAGATGGGATAGAGTCTTGGGATCTATGTGTGGGCAGTTGGAATATAGACCTGGGGGACAGAAACAATTATACTCTATTGCATGTATATATGCAATTTCCAAAAGGTATTGAAAAATACCTCGGAATTCTCAGGGTTAGTAATGGTAAGGATATGTGGTGACACTGACACCTAATACAGGCTTTCATGAGATCATGCTCATTTCCTGAATGCTCAGATCATCTTTATGAAAGAGGCAAAGGCTGCAAAACCACTGTGTCAATTCTTCAGTAACTATGATCTATTTAATCTCATCTTCCCCTGACTAGCACAATATGATGCCTGTCTTTATAATTAATATATTCAATCTTCTATTATACAAAGTTATGTTTCTGTCTCACAAGTCAACATATTTGACAAGTAGTATTTATGGAGTCTACATTTCACCAAATTCTTTCAAATGTTTATTGATTTTTCACTTCAGTGCATAAATATGAGGAGCATGAGACAGCTGTGATCCATGTAGGACAGCTGAGATGAATTTACTTTGGAAATAATTATATCTAGGAAGTGGCATGTTTGTAACTGGAATCACACTGTTTTGTCTCTAACTCCCAATTTTTCCACTCCCCGGTGTTTTTCCCTTCAATAATGTGACTATGATAAACTATTTCTGTGTTTTTCAAGGTGATACTGCAGAAGAATTTAAGAAGGCAAGATTTCCCAGTAAGCATTGTCTGTACAAGTTAAGGAGCAGAAAAAAATCTATAGACAATGTCTGTTTTACTTCTTCACCGTGAATTTTGAACAGGTACAATAACAGAATTTCCACAGTGCTTAGATTTAAATCAGACTAAATTAGCTTATGGCAGAGTCTGCTTTGCCATTGTCAGAAGAGGCAAAGAAAAATAAGGTAAACATATAAGTGGTTCCAGCGATGATATAGGGCCCCATGGACTACACCATTTATTTTTTTATTCTTCTGTCTTTTTACACTTGCTTCAGTCATTCTTTCCATGTCATGCATAAAAAAGATTCTCTAATTTTGCTTTTTTTCTCTCGATTTTCCCTTTCTTATGTTGTTTCTGTATGTTTCATCTGTGAATGCTTATTTCTAAGTTAGAAGGTAGGTTTCTGCTCTGTCTGTCTGTCTGTCTGTCTCTCTCTCTCTCTGTATATATGCATGTATGTATGTATCACATATATTACATATATATACACATAATTTATATATATTATGTATATATTAGAGAAGAATGTATGTAACAGAGGATGAGCATAAGCCTCTTTAGTATCTATGAATGTTGTAGGTTGTTGAGACCTCAATATTTGTTTCCTCAGTATTATACCATTTACCCCTCTTATCCTTTAGGTCCTTAAAAGGCTGTTCTATTATCCCTCTCATTCAAACATTATACAAATGAGAGTCAGTAGAATACTACACACAGTACCCTAAAGTTCACTGACTCTTTATGTGGCAACTCTGTAAGGAAGTCATTTCTAGGTACTTAAAATAAGAAGATAAACTTACTTCATCGAATGAAGTAAGAAAACACTAGCAAAAAGGATGTTAAATTAGTCTTGGTATCTTTAAAGGAAATTCATGAATTTTTTATAACATATTATTAATGTATAAGTAAATTTCACATTTCATTAAAGATATATAGTCATCTCCAATCATGATATAGCTATTATTTTCAAAGTTGTCCTTAACTTCTGGTATGAGCCAGTGCCCTGAGCAGACCTTGGCCACAAACTCCACAGCCATCCCCTCAACACCCAGAGGAAGATCCACTACCAGGCACTCTAACACTCCCAAGGTTGTAGGATCAGAGATGAGGAGGATACAACATCTGCCCCAACACTGCAAGTAACTGGGACCAGCAGGACCCAGGCACCAAGGAACTCCACCAGACTAGTGGAGCAGGTTCCTCCTGTCCTGGGCCAGTGCCCTGAGCAGACAAACTAAACAGAGACAGTGAAACTAACAGAAGTTATGGACCAAATGGATCTAACAGATAGTTATAGAACATTTCATCCAAAGCAAAAGGATAGACCTTCTTCTCAGTACCTCATGGCACTGCCTCCAAAACTGACCAGGCAATAGGTCACAAAACAGATCTCAACAGATACAAGAAGATTGAAATGATCCCATGCACCCTATCTGATCACCACAGACTAAGGTTGGTCTTAAAACACCAACAAAAGCAACAGAAAGCACACATACACATGAAAGCTGAATAATGCTCTACTCAATGATAACTTGGTCAAGGAAGAAATAAAGAAACTAAAGGCTTTTTAGAATTTAGTGAAAATGAAGACACACCCTACCAAAACTTATGGAACACAATGAAAGCAGTGCTAAGGGGAAAACTCATGTCTAAGCGCCTCCAAAAAGAAAGTGAAGAGAGCTTACACTAGCAGCTTGACAGCATACCTGAAAGCTCTAGAACAAAAAGAAGCAAATACACCCAAAAGGAGTAGACAGCAGGAAATAATCAAACTCAGGGCTGAAATCAGTCAAATAGGAACAAAAAGAGCTATACAAAGAGTCAACAAAACCAGGAACTGGTTCTTTGAGAAAATCAACAAGATAGACAAACCCTTAGCCAGACTAACCAGAGGGCACAGAGACAGTATCCAAATTAATAAAATCAGAAATGAAAAGGGAGACATAACAACAAAATTTATCTTAATATAATTATTGTTTGTTGAATATTAACAGTTGAAAATATTAAACTCATGTTCTACAAACATCATGAAAATATATATTATTGATAATTTTTCTCACTGTGCTTGAAATTAGCATTTTCTTAATGTTTAATTTCAAAGAGTTTTTGCTATTATGAAATTTTAAAATATAGTTATTGATAAAATAATTTCTCTCATAGAAACACTGATAATCTTTTTCAAGTAAACTGATTGTTAGATAATGTACACAAATATATAATGTGCTTTAAATATTCTCTCTTACTATGTCAGGTGATGTCATATAATGGTTTTTGCATATTTTTCTTAATGATTCATTTTTAACATTTTATGTTCTTTTACTATGCTTAATTCCCACAGAATATTTTGCATGTTTTAAAACAATTTAGTATTCAACATTAGATATAGGATCCTTAGTTTTGGCTAGTATTAAATATTCATTAATGATATTTTTAGGATATGAAAGGATATGAATACAAAAGTTGAACAAATTTTTCATGTATTATTTGATTCTCAAAATACTAAATACTAATGGTATATTTGATCTATAAAATGCATTTAAATAATAAAAAATTAAGAAAAAAGTTGTCATTAATCTTAGAAGCATTTTGAAATGCAAATACCTGGTGTGGTGGCAAAAGCCTGTCATCCAGTAATTATAGCACTCAGAAGGCTGAAGCAGGAAGATTCCATGAATTCAGGGCCTGTCTGTGCTGAACAGTAAGTACTAGGTCAGCATTGCCAAAGTGTAATATAATGGTTTATTTTTTCTGAAAAGAACTGGACTCAGCAATTAAGAGCACTAGCTGCTTTTTCTAAGGATCCATGCTCAGTTCCCAGCACCCACATAAGGCAGCTCACAAGTGCCTATAATCCCAGCCCCAGTTATTAGATCCCAAATCTTACTTACCTATTTCTGACGTTGTCACTAAACTGTGTGTTTCCAATTACACTTGTGTTATCAATGTATAGAGTAGAGTCTTAGTCAGGGTTTCTATTCCTGCACAAACATCATGACCAAGAAGCAAGTTGGGGCGGAAAGGATTTATTTAGCTTACTTCCACATTGCTGTTGATCATCAAAGGAAGTCAGGACTGAAACTCAAGCAGGTCAGGAAGCAGGAGCTGATGCAGAGGCCATGGAGAGATGTTCCTTACTGGCTTGCTTCCCCTAGCTTGCTCAGCTTGCTCTCTTATAGAACCCAAGACTTCCAGACCAGGGATGGCACCACCCACAAGGGGTCCTACCCCCTTGATCACTAATTGAGAAAATGCCCCATAGTTGGATCTCATGGAGGCACTTCCCCAACTGAAGCTCCCTTCTCTGTGATAACTCCAGCCTGTGTCAAGTTGGCACACAAAACCAGCCAGTACAAGTAGAGAGTTGTAGACTCTCTTCAATGTCAAAAGGAAATAATGAGTAGGGGAAGTAGGCAGTGCTATCCCAAAGATAATTTCTTTCCATGGTGACACCTAATTATGAATAAAAGAAAGCCAGCAGATCTAGAATATTTTCTTATCTCCCTTGTAATAATATTCCAAAGCCATGTCACTGTTACAAGTATACTCTTAAAAGATACACTTCATAATTTTAGGGGTCAGTATTCATTGTCCTCCACAATTGAGAACTGGCTTATTTTGCCTCCACATTCCTCATTCCTAGAGTCTTAGGGTTATGCTTACAGATTCCTAGGACTTTTTACTGCCCTAGGGTTCTAGCTTATCCCTGAGATACCTTGGCCCATTCCAGTTGTGTTTCTTAACACTCTCCCCTTCTGTCCTTCCCAATATTGATCTCTCCTGTTCCTATCTCCACCATTCCCAACAAGTCCCCTCCATACATCTCACCATATGTCAACTCTATTTCTACTTCTCAGTGAGATTCATGCCTCCCTCCATGAGCCTTCCTTGTTACTCAGCTACTTTTGGTTTGTGGATGATAACATGGTTATCATTTACTTTACGGCTAATATCCACTTATAAGTGAGCACATACTGTGTTTTTATTTCTGAGTCTGGTTTATCTCACTCAAGATGTTTCTTTCCTACCTTCAACCATTTGTCAGCAAATTTCATGATGTCATTGATTTTAATAGCTGAGTAAAGCTCCATTGTGAAAACATATCACATTTTCTTCATTCATTTTTTGGTTGAGGGACACCTAGATTGTTTCCAGTTTCTGGCTATTATGAATAAAGCTCCTATGGACAAGGTTGAACAAGTGTCCTTGTGGTAGGATGGAACATTTTGGGGTATATGCTCAGCAGTGGTATATCTGAGTCTTGAGATAGATGAGTCTCTATTTTATGAGAAACTGCCATATTGATTTTCAAAGACACCTGTTCATGGAATGCCATATTGTTTATGATGTTGCTTTATCTAGTTTCTCACTTATAAATTATACAAAAGATGAAGAAATTAATAGGCAGAATTCCCATGTCAGCAGAAGAAGCATATTTGTATAGCTTCCTGAGCAAACTTAGAAAATGCCTGATAAAGCCCATGTGAAACTCTAGTTGCTTGTTCCTGTATCTAAGTCATTCTACAGTGGTGACATAGCAAATTCTCCACTGACTAATGAAAAAATAATAGATCAACAATTACAACCAAAGATTACTTTTTCAAGACTATTGTCTTTCTCACGATCTTTCTAAAAGCATTCTTCATATCTTTATTCCTGAGTGTGAATATGATGGGACTGAGGAAAGGGGTAATGACAGTGTATGGGACTGCTATGAGTGTGTCATCTCCCTCAGAGTTTTCTGGCTTCATATAAACAACAGATGCAAAACCAAAGTGGATGATGACCACAGTGAGGTGTGAGGCACAGGTGGAAAATGCCTTTTGTTTACCCTCAGCTGAGGGGATCTTGAGGACAGAAGAAAGGATAAACACATAGGTCAGGAGGATGAGCAAGAATGTACCCAGCAAACCGGACACTGACATCAGTGTTACAATGAATTCTGTGAAGTTACTGTCTGTGCAGGACAGCCTCAGGACTGCCCTCATATGGCAAAAGAAGTGTCTGATGAGGTTAGGTATGCAGAAAGGCACCCTGAATATCAGTGATGTCTCAATTAGAGAAATAAAGAAGCCTCCAATCCAGGCAGAGGCCACAAGTTGTCCACATGCAACATTGGTCATTAGAAGAGGATATCTGAGGGGGTTGCAGATGGCCAGAAATCGGTCATACCCCATCAAAGTGAGAAGGATACAGTTTGTTCCTCCAAGACCCAGAAAGAAACACATCTGCAAGCCACAGCCTGTGACTGAAATGTGGCTGTCCTTGTCTAACAGATCCACCAGCATCTTGGGGATGATAGTCAGGGTATAGCAGGTCTCAGAGAAGGAGAGTGCACTGAGGAAGAAGTACATAGGAGTGTGGAGAGATCTGTCCACCCAAGTCAAACCCATGATGGCCAGGTTGCCTGCAAGAGTGACCATATACAGGCAAAGGAAGACCACAAAGAGACAACTCTGTACATGTGGGTAAACGGAGAAGCCTATAAGAATGAATTCCTTAACGATTGTTTGGTTGACCATCATTGCTTGGGTTCCTGAAATATAAAAGAACAAATCTATGATTCTCCTTATTCTTTAATATATTTAAATAAAATACAAGGTATGAATATAACACATCATAATGTTAGACTCAATTTTTCACTTAGTATAGCAATACTTATCCATGTATGTAGAGGATGTGATCTCCTAGTTATGCATTTATGTATCTCTTCAATATCTCTTATTTTTTTGAGACAGGGTTTTCTTGTATAGCCCTGGCTGTCCTGGAACTCACTCTGTAGACCAGGCTGGCCTCAAATTCAGAAATCTGCCTGCCTCTTCCTCCTGAGTGCTGGTATTAAAGGCATGCACTACCACCACCTGGCTCTTCAATATCTTAATTGTGACTTATTATGTCACCAGAAAGTTCATTTATTTTTGTCTTACAAAGGTCGATAAAAAACCTTAATGCTATGTATGATTGACCTCCCTTGAGTTATTGGACCACCACAGTGTTGTCTCAGTCCTAAATATCTATGGCCCAAATACAAGGTCATCCAAGTTCGTCAAAGCTTACACTACAAATTGAACACTACACAACAGTAGTGGGGGACTTCAACACTCTACTCTCATTAATAGGTGGACAAAACAGAAACTTAAGAGAGAAACAATAAAACTTTTGTTTTTGTGTGAAAAGTTCTGTGGATATCTGTTAAATCCATTTCGTTCTAATATCTGTTAGTTTCATTCTTGGGAGAAGAGAAGAGGATGGGAATAGGGAGAGCAGGATCAGGTATGAGGAGAGACAGGAGAGAGACCCAGAAGACCAGGAAAATAAATGAAAATCTAAAGCTGCAGGGATGTGAGGTTGGGAGGTAGATCTAGATAGTCCCAGAGAAGTGGAACAGGGCAGGTTCCCATGAGTGAAGTCAGGAGCTGAGATGTCTAACAGTGGAGACATGGAACATGAAGAGGCTACCTCCTGAAGCTTAGCAGAACCCCTAGTATAGGAATGAGGACATTAAACTACCCACTAAACTTGCAACCGAAAATTTGTTCTGTATAACAGAAATCCAGAAATAACAGTAGAATGGCCAACTAATAAATAGCCAGATGAATTTGACACCCATCCCATGGACAAGCACCAATCCCTGAAGCTCTAAATGAAAGTCCATTATACTGTCAGACAGGAGTCTCTCATACATGTCCTCTGAGAGGCTCTCCTGAGCAGCTGATTGAAACAGATGTAGATACCCACAGCCCAATATTGGACAGAGGTCATGAACATTTATGAAAAAGTTGGGGGATGAATTGAAGGCTCTGAAGGGATGGGAACCCCATGAGAAGACCAACAAAGTGAAATAATCTGCAACCCTGGGATCTCTCAGAGACTGAGCCACCAACCAATGATCATAAATGACTGCAATGAAGCCCCCACCACATAAGAAGAAGGAAAGCTCAGTTTCTATGGCTACCTTGTTTAGCCTCAGTGGTAGAGAATATGATGGAGACTTGATGTGCCATGGTAGAGGCAATGGCAGAGGAGCTCACCCTCTCTTAGGAGAAGGGGATGGGAAATATGGGAGGGACTCTATGAGGAGGAATTGGGATTGGGCAGCTTTTGGGATGTTAATTAATGAACAACTTAAAAAAAGAAAATACCTAACATATTTCCGTAGAGGCTTGTCTTACAGAGACATTTCTCTCGATAAATATTTTCTCCTCCCAGATACGTGTAGATCTGTGTCAAGTTAACAAAAACCAACTAGAATATTGAAAAATACAGACATAGTCTACCATAGCCATTCCTACATAATGTCTGTTAAGTAAAGGTTTTCTAGTAATTTTGGTACTTGGCTTGGATAATGACAAAATTGTGGAAGAAATCTGAAGTCATTGTTCCTAGCTGAGGAAGAAATCAAGTTCTTAAGTCATTAAAGTAAGCACACACACACACACACACACACACACACACACACACACACACACTTCTATTTGGTGACTCTAAGTGGAGAGATGGATGGACATTAGAATTCCCCAGGATTCCTAGAGGTCAGAGGAATTACCTAAAGGTCTAAGACTAATAGGGAAAGACTGTATGTATGTTTAAAACAGTAGGCAATGAGATCACGCCTATTTTTAAATGGCAAGCTCGTCACCCAAAGACAAATGCGGTGAAGTTAGTTTCCATGTGAATTCTTCAGTAATTCTTCATCTATTTAATCTCAGCTCCCCAACTTCCACGACATGATGCACGTCTATATAATTGATATATTCAGCTTCCTATTAGGAAGAGCTATTTTTCTGGTCTCACATTTCAACATATTTGATAACTAGCATTTACGGAGTAAATATTTCTCCAAATTGTTTCAAATGTTTATCCATTTTTTACTTCACTGCATAAATATGAGGAGCATAAGACAGCTGTGATCCATGTAGGACAGCTGAGATGAACTTACTTTTGAAATAATTATATGTAGGAAGTGGCATGTTTGTAACTCGAATCACACTGTTTCCTTGCCATTCTTTCTATTCCCCATTGTTTTCCCCTTCAAGAATGTGACCATGATCACTATGCCTCCACTCCTAAAGGTGACTTTCAAGGTGACCCTTGAAGAAATCAAGAACATAGTTGAACAAGTGTCTGTTGTCATCACTCTCAGGAAAGTGATGCAGGAGTGTTAAGTGAGTTAACAGCCAGGCTAGGCTTAACGGTGAATGCCAGGACAGGATGGATAGAAGAAAGCACTACAGTGTGAAATCCTGTCTTTTAAAAAATTCTGTCTTTAAAAAAATAACATGGCTTGAGATACTACATTTATTGCTCTCCCACAGTTCCATTCCTGTTCCTGTAATTCATGTCATACAGCTTGCAAGTGCCTGTAACTATTGCTCCAGGGGATCTGATGCCTTCTGGATTTTTTGGGGGTGAGCTATATACTCATACTCATGGCATAAGAGCGCGCGCGCGCGCGCGCGCACACACACACACACACACAGCATATAAATAAAATGAAAATAAAAAATAAATATTAAAAGTAAGAAAAAAATAGGTGGAAAGAAAAGAAGCATGTTGGAATATTCTGCAATGAAAAGAAGCAGTTTACACTCACAACCAGCCCTTCCTTATCTGCTCATAACTTTGTGCTGGAATTTTGTTGGACAAAACATCATATTGCATTTTGGATTTTAGATTCTCCTCTGTTCTAGCTGTAGAATTAAGATGAGGCAATTGGATCCCATTTCATATTCAACTCTTTCAGAAGTTAATCAACTTGTGCTCATTTTAATTTGGATTATCATTGTCACAAAAGAGCCATATACTTTTTCCAACTTTAAAGAAAAATGATAAGTGAGTGAAGACACTTCTTTATTAATAAAAGAGAGCAGTCACAGGATGTGGAATATTTCTTACCTTGTTGCTTTATTATGTTACAAAGGATGTCAATGCTACTTGTAAATTCTGAAAGATATTCTTCATGGTGTTTGTAGAAACGTGTTGTTCTTCACTCAAATAAAATATAAATTGAGTTATATAAATTACTGACTGGCCTGAGGATCATACTCTTACTTTTATTACTGATTGTTTAGCAACCTTAAAGACAGTAACTAGACCTTTCCTATTTCAATTTGTGCAGTCAGCAAGAACACACTTTTCCTAGTTTGTGTTCCTTTAATCTACACATGGCTCAAAAATTGTGTGAGACAAGATTAAAGGATTTAGTATGCTGGGCTTATTCGTCATCACCCACTAAATGGAAGAGGGTTGAGCCTTAGTTTCTGCCAGTGTGATATATTTTATGATTATTATCAAAGCTTGATGTTCCTTACCTCTTGAGGTTTGAGTGGTTCTGGTTAGGAGAGCCCTGGAGATCCCTGTTGTCTTTCATCAAAGAAGGAAGGAAACTTTCTCCCTCAACTTTATAATTTGTTCTCATTAGCTATAGGGCTTTGTGTAGCATGTGACCTTTGAAACATTTCTCCAAATCCTCGGGGTGATTGAGGTGAGCAGAACTCATCATGGCCATAATTTTTTTTTTCTGCTGCTTGCTAAATTTTGTTTTGGCAGGAAGCCTAAATAAAGTTGAGAATACTAATGAGCATTTAGTTCACTTTCGTTAGTGAAGACACTGGCATAAACCAAACTTTATGACAGGAGTTTAAAAATAGTTACAGAATGTCAGTCCTTGAAAGGACATTTAGCACTAACTTTCATAAGTCACATGAGAATTTAATAGTAGGACTCTACTAAATGATTATGTGGATGGCCAATGTAAATAAAAGTGTATGTACACATTTTAATCATCTGTTTATCAGTTGAAGGATTTCTAAAGTTCTATTTCTTGCATTGTGAATAGAATAGCAAGGAGCATGGCTGAGTTATCTCTATTTAGGATGTTGAGTTCTTTGGGAATAGGGAAGTAGTCAAGTAATTTGGTCATAAGGTAGATCTAGTTTTTGCTATTTGAGAATTTACACTCATTTCAACAGTGGCTATATCAGGTTAGTGCCATAAACAGTGTTGACCTTGCCCAGCATCTTCACCAGCACTGGTTGTCAGCCATTTTCTTCGTATTAGCTATTTTGGCTGGAGCAAGATGAAATTGTTAGCATTTTTGATTTGAGTTTGCAAGACTTCTAAGGATGCTGAACATATTTAAACAAACATCCTAGCCATTATTATATTTCATTTTGATAGATGTTTTTCAGATAAGTACCCCCATTAATTGTTTTCTTGATTTATTGTGCTTTGTTCTTATACTCTGTATATTAATTAGATAGATGTTTAGCTGGCAAAGATTATCTCCCACTCTGTAGGCTTTCTCTTTACTAAATAGACACTTTCCTTTGCTGTACTGAAGGTTTGGGGCCTGTTTGCTGAATTCTGACTTTATTTTTTGAGCAAATTTGGTCCTATTCAGAAGTCACCGTCTAGTCCTATACATAGTAGGTACTAGCTGTGTTTTCTTCTATCAGATTCAATGTTCAGGTTTTACTTTGAGATTTTTGATTTATTTGAAGCTGACATTTGTGTCGGGGACAGATATGGGTCCTCCTTCATTTTTCCACTGTGGACTTCCAGTTTTCCTCTCACTATTTTTGGAAGATGATGTTTGTCACTCAGTATGTACTTTTATCCTCTTCTTCAAATACTAGATGGGTGTTATTACATGTTATAATATTTCGGTCCTCTATTTCCTTTCCTTGACCAAAATTCCCACTTTATGCCTGCATCATATTATTTTTACTATTGCTTTCTAATTTAGCTGGAAATCTGGTATGCCATTCCTTTTAGGTCTATTACTCAGAATTGTTGAAGTTTCCCTAGGACTTTTGCTCTTCCATAAGAATTTTATTTTCTTGCAGATTCTATAAATAATGTCACATATAATACGATGGATTTCATCAAATCTATAAATTGCTTTGGAAGGATGATAATTTCCTCAATATTAATTCTATCTATGCATAATCATGGAAGTTTTTTTCATCTTTTGGTATTTATCTCAATTTCTCTTAGAGGATTAATTCTTCCTTTGTACAACTATAATCTTGGGTAGGTACATTTTGGGATATATTTTTGAGGCTCTTGTGAATGACAATGTTTTTATGATCTCTTTCTCAGCATTTTTGCTTTTGTTTTGCAGAATGGCTACTGGTTTTGATAAGTTGATATCATATTCTGACACTTTGGTGAAAATGATCACAATTAGAAATTTTCTATTATGTAATTCCATCTTTTCTGTAATAGGTAATCTGAGATCTTTTTTTCTAGTTTGTATATTGTTAATTTCTCTCATCATATTGCTCTGCATAAAGTTTCAAGCACTGCATTGAATAGGATTATGGACCATGGGCAGCTCTGTTTTGTTCTTCATTTTAATAGGATTACTTTAAGCTTTTGTCTACTTATCATAATGTTGTCTATGTGTTTTTCATATATAACCTTTCCTTGAAATGTGCTTGCCTTCTCTAGTATTGTTATTACAAAGATATATTGTATCTTTCTAATGGCCCTTTCTGCATCTATTAGTATAATGTTATTTCCTTCTTGAGGTTTATTTGATATTATTATACTAATAAACTAAATATGTTGAACCATCTCCATATATCTTGAATAAAGCAATTTAGATTGTGAAGAGTCATCTTTCTAATATATATTTTTATTTTGTTTATAACTATTTTAAATAATTTTAAGTAACTTACTTATTTTATGTGTATGAGTCTTTTAACTGCATATGAATATATTCACTGCTGCATGTTTGGTGCCTGCCAAGGTCAGAAGAGAACAACAGATTCCTTGGAATTGAGATTGAGATGGTTGTGAGACACCTGTGAGTTCTGGGTACTAATCCAAGGTACTATCTGAGAGCAAGTATTCTTAACTTCTGAGACACCTTTCCAGCTCTTTCTCTGTATGTATTTTGTTTAGAGTATTTGTTATTCGTTATGTGTATTGACCTATATTTCTCTTTTGAAATTTTTAAAATTTTAATAAAAATGTAATGTCACTTTCCCTCTCCCCTTTTCTTCTTCCAACCCTTCCCAGGTGTGCTCTCTTAATCTTTTCACTTCCCACCCCCACTTATCTCTCAAATTCACAGTGACTTTTCTTTGAGTATCATTGTTACATATGTATATATAAACACAGAAATATATAAATGCAACCTGCTAAGTTTCTTTAGCGTTGTTTGTGTAAATGACTTGGAACAGCCCCAGGGGATACATTGGCAGTACAAGTCCTACTCCTAAGGCTCAAGAAACTTCACTGAAGAGGGAGAAGAAAGGTTATAAGAGCCAGAAGACCAGGAAGTCAGTTGTGATATTGTGACCACAACAATGTGGCTGCCTAAAGAAGACCTGAACAATGAAAACACTAACAGACAGGCTCCCTCAGAAAGTGGAATGTCATGAGCTCTATGAGCAGACAAAAAACTTACAGAACTTACAATGAGCTTAACTGCTGAGAGAGGGAGAATTACCTCACTTTTGTGTTGTGTCATTACTTGGTTTTCCTGTTTTAATCTATTATTTCATTTATCATCATAAAAAAATTACATAAATTTAGAAATAAAATTATTCCAATAATGTACATGTAAACTTACATGCATGCCTGAGTTTACACACATATACACATTTATACATATACACATACAAATATATACATATACATGCATAATTATATATATATTACTTAACTGATATATACATATATTTTACATATATGTAAATTATATATGTGTATATATACTCATTTCATGTGAGTCATAGTGTTGTTTGAAAGAAAACAATTAAGGAAATTTTAAACAACCCAGATTTTCCTCTCTGAATTTTTAATAAGCTCTGTCACTATTTTTCTGTTATGTAAATTGCAGTGTTTCTGTTTTTTTTTTTCCTGGAATTAAATATAATTGATGTTATGTTCCTCTAATTTTCTTTTTTACTGTTTATTTACTTTGTTAAAACTATTGCTCTGTGCATTTTGATCAAATAGCTTAATTTCATGTGTATGAAATGGCTTATGTAGCCGTTAGCACTTTCGAATATTGTCATCACAGAAACTACAGAAAGATTTCCCATATGTTCAACTTTTCTCCAACTGTAATTAATATCATGTTTATTGGCATGAGGGCTATTTAATGGTTTCCTCTATTCTCCAAAAGTAGAACTCATTGGGAGGCAACAGTATTAAATATGTTATTGTTGAAAAAGTAACAATGGTGTAGGATATGATCAAAACACCTTGTAATAAACTGGAAAAAAATTCTTTTCGAGACAGGGTTTCTCTGTATAGCCCTGGCTGTCCTGGAACTCACCCTGTAGACCAGGCTGGCCTCGAACTCAGAAATCTGCCTGCCTCTGCCTCCCAAGTGCTGTGATTGAAGGCGTGCACCACCACTGCCCAGCTAATAAACTGAAAATTTAAAAGAACTATGTGAGCTAATTAAAAGAACTAATAAAATAAAGTTAAGAAAAATATCAGTAGCCAGTGATTTCACAGCAGTTGTTAAGCCATATAGCTTAGTAAAGATGCCTATACCCTGGACGAGGCAGAAGAGAGGGGACAGAGGGAAGGTTCCCTGGCTTGAGGTCTCAACCAGAGAGCAGGAGGAGAGGAGGAAGTAGGGAGTTGTTGCCATGGGGTAGGTGGACTGTGAGTGTGTGGCCCTAGGGGCCATCCTAATAGAGTAGGAGTGTCTCAGACAGAACATGGCAAATTGTAACTCAGGTTACTGACAGGGAAGTAAACAAAATAGCAAAGAGAACTGACACCTGCTGAGCTCTATTGCTTTAAGGCTTATCATGCGTATAAAGCCTTTTGTGTTTTATCTGGAATCTGCATGATCTAAATGGGGTCGAAATCTACAAACAATACTTGGCCCACAAGGCCTTTTTGTCATGAATCAGGAGCCCTACAAGTTCTATTTCATTGATTAGTGAGTCTCCTTTTATGCTAGCAACATGCTGTTTTCAGTACTATAGCCTGTGGAATAACTTGAAAATTAGGATGGTTATCCCTCCCAAAGTTTTGTTATTTCTCAGTATTGTTTTGACCGCCATGGCTGGTTTTTTTTTTTTTTTTTTTTTTTTTTTTTTATTAAACTTGATGTTATTTTTTTAAGAATAATTGCCTTGGAATTCCTATTGGTATTGCAATAAATCTTCAGATTGCATTGGTAGTTTGGCCTAGATTTCTTAAAAGACAAAAATACAAATGACTAAAAAACATTCTAAAGGCATTCAACATTTTTAACCATCAGGAACATGAAATTTAAAACTATTTTGAGGTTTCATTTTTCCCTCATGACTAATATTTAAAATAAAAACAAAAACCTTCACAAATAACCAATGTTGGTATAGATGTGGGTAAAAGGGGGACAATTACGCATTGCTAGTGGGAGCACAAATGGATAGAGCCACAATGGAAATCAAAGTATCACTTCCACAAAAATCTAGAAATAGATTTGCCATAACACTCCTGAGCCTGTACCCAAAGTATTGTAATCATATTATGGAGATTCCCACTCATTCACATTCATTGCTTCTCTATTTATAATATCCAAAAATAGAAACACCCTCTATGTATATCAGTAGATGCGTGTTTATAGGCCTAAAGACATGGCTCAGTGGTTAAGACCACTTACTATTCTTCCAATGGACCTCAGTTCCAATCCTAGCATCTAAAATGGTGACTAAGAACTAGTTTTTTCCAGTTCCAAGGGGATTCACTGTTCTTTTCTGGTCCCTGTGGGCACTGGATAGTATACAAACACATATCCTGATTAAACAACCAGACATATAAAATAAATATATCTAAAAAAGAATAAATAATGATAATGTGGTATGTAAAGATAAAGGAATATTATTTATCTAATAAGGAAAATGAAATTATGGAATATAAATGTAAATTGATTAGGCTGGAAACAATAATTCTGAGAGAGAAAAGCTCAGACTGGAAAAGATAAACATAACATATTCTTTTTTTAAAAAAAAATCATTTGTGAATTTTAGCTTAGAATTTTTAGATATGCATTCTCCATTTGGAGCACTCAGAGAGGTAAGGGGCCATATAGAGGCATATCAATGGAACAGTGATAGAAAGTATAAATTGATTTTAAAAAAAGGATTATGGGGCAAAATAACAAAGATTCTTGTGAGCAAAAGCATTTAGCTAGGTTTTGCTTACAGTTTCAGAGGTACAGTCCATTATCAACCATACATGGGACGTGGAGTCACTGATGTCACTGGAATAGTAGCTTAGAACTATATCCTGATCCACAGGCTGAGAGAGAGGGGAGACCTGGAGTGGGTTTTTGAAACCTTATGGCCACCCCCTGTGATAGTCTAAGAAGACTTCATTAAGCTTTATTATGCGCATTTTTCATTATTAAATAAATATGCTTCAAAGTTCAGTTCTTACTACACAGAACAAAGTGAGCAGATCAGGATTGACTTGTTGAAGAATGATGGTCAGCATCCGTATTAGAGGGCTGACAACTGCAAAGAATGCTAGTTCCAGAGCGTCTGATGCCCTCTTTTGGCCTCCATGAGCACTTGTACCTATGCGCTGTTCACCCAACATACCTGTGCCCATAAATAGAAATGAGATTTACGAAAAGCAAAGAAATGCGAAGGCTCATCCTGTAAGTCAGAGAGAAGAACTTACCCAGGAGAACTTGTAACAAAAAAGAATGAAGACTCCTGAAATGCTGGACAGTCATTAATTATAACGCACTATGCACAGTGAAACATCTTTCTCTTACTTTGTTTATAATGACTCATATCTGGAAATATTCCTAGAAATAATTCTGTAATAAATTTAACTGAACTGTGCTTAAAATGCATGCTAACAATTCCAAGGACACCAACTAAAACAATAATGACTGTAAAGAGTCATAAAACTTGCCTTTATATGAATATTATACTGATTTTCATATCTTTCTTATCTTTTATGTATTTATAACCGACGACAAGTTACCGGGAGTAGAGGTGAGTTGAAAGAACATGTTTGTTTGTTTGTTTTTTAAAGAGATAATTTTTTTTCTTTTGGGGGGTCATCTTTATTTTTGGAACAACCTAAGCAATTCTTAGCAGTGCACACCATAAAAAGAACACACGTTAGACTGGCTTTGAAGACGAATCCAACTCCAAACACTAGATCAACTTTTCAGTGTTTCTACTAGTAGCAGATGTAGGGGTTGGGGGACGTTGAGAAATCAGTTTACAGAGAAGCTCTGGAGCACAGCTGCCTTCCATTAAACTGTGTCCTCTTTACCTCCCACCCTCTTCCCTTAGATTTTGAGTGCAGAATCCCTACAGGGTGTTTCCCTTCCCTGTTCTTCCTTGTAATGTGTCCATGTGCAGAATTCCTGCACTCTGCCCTTTCCCTTCCTTATTCCTTCTACCCTTTCCTCTCTTTTCGGGCCATGCACAGAACCCCTGAATTTCTCCTGAAAAGGTGCAGTACTTTGCACCGGTCTGGGCTGGGGCTTGTGTCTGCAGGGCTTAGGAATCCCTCCAGGGTGGCCCTTCTTGTGGGGAGCTGCATCTGGAACCCAACCAAACAGTGGTTAGGCTAGCTGAGGTTCAGCTTTCCTAGCCCTAAATCTGTGGCTAGGACAGGTGCCTATGACTCATCAGCTCCCCAGATTACATCGGCAACATGACCAAAATAAAGTTTCAGTATTTTTTTTTAAAAGTTCACAATTCTTTGTTTTAGATTATTAAGCATTTTATTTGTTTACATATCAAATGTTATCCCCCTTTCCTTGTCTCCCTTTCACAACCCTCACCCCTTAGTCCTCCCCTTTGCCTCTAAGAGGTTTCTCCCCAATCCACTCACCCATCCACTCTCCACTCTCCTCACCCCTCTAAGATCCCCCTTTTCTAGGGCATCAAGCCTCAACAAGACAAAGTGCCTCCCCTCCCATTGCTGCCAGATAAGGCGGTCCTTTACTACATATGTAGCTGGAGCCATGGACTGGCCTAGGTATACTCCTTAGTTGGTGGTTTAGAATCTGGGAGCTCTGAAGAGTCTTGTTAGTTGACATTGTTGTTCTTCCTATGAGGTTGCAATCTCCTTCAGCTCCTTTAGCCCTTCCCCAAACTCTTTCATTGGGGTTCCCAGGCTCAGTACAATGGTTGACTGTGGGTCTTTTAATCTGTTTTAGTCAGGTGCTTACAGAGCCTCTCAGAGGATAGCCATACTAGGCTCCTATCTGTAAGCACATCATGGCATCAGCAATAGTGTCCAGTTTGCTGTCTGCGGATGGAATGGATCACATGGTGGATCAGTCTCTCGATGACATTCCCTTCAGGCACTGTCACATTTTGGTCCCTTTCTTCCCTTTAGATAGGGACAATTCTGGGTTAAAACTTTTGAGATGGGTTGGTGGCCCCATTCCTCCATTGGGAGCCATGTCTATCTACTGGATGTGTGGTCTCTTCAGAGTCTATATCCTCACTGTTGGATATTTTGGCTAATGTCATTCCCATTTAGTTGTGGAAGCCTCTTGGTTCTCTGGCCTCTGGGACTGTCTAGTGGTCCCCCCTGTATCCCCACCCCTATGTATTTCTATTCATTCTCCTGGACCTCTGGACTTCTCTCTTGTCTCTTCCCATACCTGGCCCTGCCCCATTTTTTTCCTCTGTCTCCACTCTCCAACCCAGGTCCCTCCCTCTGCCTCCCATGATTATTTTGTTCCCCATTCTAAGTGGGTTTGAAGCATCCACATTTTGGCCTTCCTTCTTGCTAAAATTCATATGAACTGATAGTTGTATTGTGAGTATTCTGAGCTATTTGGTTAATATCCAGTTCTCAGTGAGTACATACCACATATGTCCTTTTGGGTCTGGATTACATCACTCAGGATTGTACATTCTAGTTCCTTCCATTTGCCTATAAAGTTAAGTCTTTGTTTCTAATAGCTAAGTAGTATTCCATTGTGCTACTGTACCACATTTTCTGTATCCATTCCTCTGCTGAAGGACATCTGGGTTGTTTCCAGCTCCTGGCTATTATAAATAAAACTGCTATGAACATAGTGGAAGGTATGTGCTTGTTATATGTTGGAACATCTTTTGAGTATATGCCCAAGAGTGGTATGGCTGGATCTTCAGGTACAACTATTTCTAACTTTCTGAGGAACTACTAGATTGATTTTCAGAGTGGTTGTACCAGCTTGCAATCCCACCAACAATCAGGAGTGTTCTTCTTTCTACACATTTTCGCTAGCTTCTGCTGTCACCTGAATTTTTGATCTTAGCCATTCTGGTTAGTGTAAGGTGGAATCTTAGGGTCATTTTGTTTTGTATTTTCCTGATGACTAAGGATGTTGAACATTTCTTTAGGTGCTTCTTGACTATTGGAGATTTCTGTTGAGAATTCTATGTTTAGCTCTGTAGCCCCCTCCCCTTTTTTTTTATTGGGTTATTTGGTTTTCTGGAGTCTGAGTTCTGGAGTTTTTTGTATATTTTAGATATTAGTCCTCTATGAAATATAGGGTTGGTAAATATCTTTACCCAATTTATAGTTGCTATTTTGTCCTATTAACAGTGTCCTTCACCTTACAGAAGCTTTTCAGTTTCATGAGGTCCTATTTGTCAATTGTTGATCTCAGAGACTAAGCCATTGGTGTTCTGGTCTGGAAAATTTCCTCTTTGCAGATATGTATATGATTCAGAATGTCTGGTTTTATGTGGAGGTCCTTGATCCACTTGAACTTGTGCTTTGTACAGGAGATAAAAATGGATAAATTTGCATTCTTCTACATGCCTACCACCAGTTGAACCAGCATCATTTGTTGAAAATACTATCTTCTTACCACTGGATGGTTTTAGCTCCTTTGTCAAACATCAAGTGACCATAGGCGTGTGAATTCATTTCTGGGTCTTCAATTCTATTCCATTGATCTACCTGTCTGTCTCTGTACCAATACTATGTGGTTTTTATCATTATTGGTCTATACTTCAGCTTGAGATCAGGGATGGTGATTCCCCCAGAAGTTCTTTCATTGTTGACAATAGTTTTCACTACCCAAAAATTTTTGTTATTCCAGATGTAGTTGACAATTGTTCTTTCTACCTCTGTGAAGAATTGATTTGGAATTTTGATGGGGATTGCATTGAATTTGTAGATTTCTTTTGGCAAGATGGACATTTTTACTATGTTAATCTTGCCAATTGATCCATGAGCATGGGAAATATTTCCATCTTCTGAGGTCTTCTTTGATTTCTTTCTTCAGAGACTTGAGTTCTTGCCATACCGATCTTTCACTTGCTTGGTCAGAGTTACACCAAGATATTTTATATTATTTGTGACTATTGGGAAGGGTGTCATTTCCCTAATTTCTTTCTCATCCCATTTATTCTTTGTGTAAAGGAAGGCTATAGCTTTGTTTGAGTTAATTTTATATCCAGCCATTCTGCTGAAGTTTTTTATCAGGTGTAGGAGTTCTCTGGTAGAATATTGGGGGTTGCTTATGTATACTATCATATCATGTGCTAATAGTGATACATTGACTTCTTCCTTTCCAATTTGTGTTGCTTTAACCCCCTTTTGTTGTCTAATTGCTCTAGCTAAACCTTTGAATACTGTATTGAATAAATGGAGAGAGAATGGGCAGTCCTATCTTGTCTCTGATTTGAGTGGGATTGCTTCAAGTTTCCCTCCATTTAATTTAATGGTGGCTGTTGGTTTGCTATATATTGCTTTTATTATGTTTAGCTATGGGCCTTCAGTTCCTGATCTTTCCAAGACTTATAACTTGAAGGGATGTTGTATTTTGTCAAAGAATTTATGCATCTAATGAGATGATCATGTGATATTTTTTCTTTGAATTTGTTTGTATAGTGTATTAAGTTGGTGGATCTCTGTATATTGAACCATCCCTGCATCCCAAGGTTCATGCCTATTTGATCATGCTGAATGATCATTTTGATGTGTTTTTGGATTCAATTTGCTAAAATTTTATTGAGTATTTTTGAATTACTATTCATAATGGAAATTGGTCTGAAGTTCTCTTTCATTGTTGTTGGTTCTTTGGGTGGTTTAGGTATCACTGAAGCTATGGCTTCATAGAATGAAATGGATAGTGTTCCTTCTGTTTCTATTTTGTAGAATAGTTTGAGAAGTATTGGTATTAGATTTTCTTTGAAGGACTGATAGAACTCTGTACTAAAACCTTCTGGCCCTGGACTTTGCTTGGTTGGGAGACTTAATGACTGTTTCAATTTTCTTAGGTATTATGGGGCTGTTTAGGTAGTTTATTTGGTCCTAATTTAACTTTGGTATCTGGTATCTGTCTAGAAAAATTATGCAACTCATCTAGATTTTTTTTCAGTTTTATTGAGTATAATCTTTTGTAGTAGGGTGGGATGATTTTTAAATTTCCTCAGTTTCGGTTGTTATGTCTCCCTTTTTATTTTTGATTTTGTTAATTTGGATACTGTGTCTGTGTCCTTTAGTTAGTTTGGCCAAGGGTTTATGTTGTTGATTCTTTCAAAGAACCAGTTCTTAATTTTGTTGATTTTTTTTTTTTTGTATAATTCTCTTTGTTTCTATTTAGTTGATTTTACCTCTGAGTTTCATTATTACCTACCATCTACTCCTCTTGGGTGTGTTTGCTTCTTTTTGTTCTAGATTTTTCAGATGTGCTATTAAGTTGCTAGTGTAAGTTCTTTCCAATTTCTTTATAAAGGAACTCAGTTCTAAGGATTTTCCTTTTAGCATTGCTTTCATTGTATCCCATAAACTTGGGTATGCTGTGACTTCATTTTCATTATATTCTAAAAAGTCTTTAATATTTTTCTTTATATCATCCTTGACCATGTTATCATTGATTAGAGACTTATTCAGGTTTCATGAGTATGTGGGCATTCTGTTGGTTTTGTTGTTATTGAAGATCAATCTTAGTTTGTGGTGAGCTGATAGAATGCATGGGATTGTTTCAATCTTCTTGTATCTGTTGTGGCTTGTTTTGTCCAATTATTTGGCAAGTTTTGGAGAAGGTACTATAAACTGCTGAGAAAAGGAATATTCTTTTATTTTAGGGTGAAATTTTCTGTAAATATCTGTTAAGTACACTTGGTTCATAACTTCTGTTAGTTTTACTGTATCTCTGTTTAGTTTCTGTTTTCATGTTCTGTCCATTGGTGAGAGTGGGGTGTTGAGGTCTCCCACTATTATTGTATAAACATCAATGTGTCTTTTGAGCTTTAGCAATGTTTCCCTTTGTGATTTCTTTATTTCTATTTCCCCCTTTTAGATCTTGGATGGTTTTGTTCAAGTCCTTTACCTGTTTGATTGTGTTTTCCTGCATTTCTTTAAGAGATTTTTGTATTTCCTCTTTAAGGGCTTCTACCGGTTAACCTGTGTTCTCCTGTATTTTTTAAAGGGAGTTATTTATGTCCTCCTTAAGGTCATCTAACATCTTTATGAGATGAGATATTAGGGCATAATCTTGCTTTTCAGGTGTGTTAGGTTATCAAGGGCTTGCTTTGGTAGGAGAACTGGTTTCTGATGTTGGCAAATGGCATTGTTTTCTGTTGCTTATGTTCTTACAATTGCCTCTTACCTTCTGGTTATCTTAGGTGTTAACTGGTTTGCTGTCTCTGATTGGATCCTGTCCCTCCTGTGAGCCTGATTATGATGGACTTCCTTGAGTCAGGATGTCTCTGCCAGCATGGTTATGATGGACCTCCTAGGAGTTGAGCTGTCTCTGGGGATAGAGACTGGAGCACCTGATCTGCTTAAGGGAACAGTTGTGGACTGGAAGGATGGGTCCTGTGTCCACTGGGCCAGGTATTGGGGCGGGGTGTCTCACCTATGAGCCTGGTTTTGACAGACCTCTTTGGAATCAAGCTGTCTCTGGGTGTTGAAGGGCATTTTAAGTACAGACTTTGCCCCAGGCCCAAGTTTCAGTATTTTAGGTTGCTAGAAAAGGGGACAGAGGAGCACAGAGCGGGCAGGAGAACAGTGTGGTCACCAGTATGCAGTGCCTGCTGAGGGGCAGGAAAGGTAATATTTTTATTATGGCTTCTAGAATCCTCTTTCTACTGTGCCATCAGTTTGTTTTTTATCATAAAATCACATTTTAGACATTGTATTTAACTTTTCATTGCCTTAATTATCACTCTTAAAATAGAGATAATATTAGTAATCCTTAAATATCATACTAAATGCATAAGATTGGTTTAAATATTTTATCCATATTAACCATTTAATCCATAAAATAAAATTTTGAATCATTTTTGAGTTGAGCTCATGTTATCAGGTACTATTTGCCCATTGTATTAGAGAGTAGGGCTTTATACCACAGAAAAACATGCTGAAGAAGCATGTATTTTTAAACTTTCAGTCATATGCAATGATTGACCTTGCCTGACTTTGGGAACTTTGGGAGGTTTCACGTTTTCTAAAGTGTGGGACATGGATATAAATCTGGAATCAGATGTTTCAGCTTTGTAGGAAAAAAGAAAGAAGATGAAAATAGGTGATGCTACTTTTGAAAAGATGCACATTAAAAAGGGAGATTAGATTAAAAGAATCTGTTGACCTGAGAGAGATCAGGAGAGTCTTCCCAATGGCTTTGAGACTAGACACACTATGAAAGAGTTGCAACAAGATCCTCAGTCCACTGTTTTCTTATAAGTATATTTTATAAGTTACTCATTTTACCTGTGAACTTGCAAACGTGAATTTCTTGTTATGGGATCTTGAATGTGTGATATCCACTTGACTGGATTCAGTTTTGTTGTCCTAAAAATGTATTTTAACCTTATCTTCCTAGACTCAAGTTATAAAAGAGATTTTTGCATGTAGAAACAATATATTTGTTATGTACTAGATACACAAATTAGTGCAGCTTGAGTCATGATCTTAGCTTCTCTTTGTTCACAATTCCCTTCACTGCTTTCCCCAGAAGAGTAGTCTCAACTGGCAATAAAAATCACAATTAGATGTGTTTCCTGAAACAACACCCACTGGGACAGCAGAATCCTCTGAGAGCAAGCTCTTTGGAGAGAAGTAGATACTGTTCACCATCTGGGGCTAAAGTGGAGGGAGGGAACTTCCTAGCATCATTTGACATCACTCTGCAAAGACCAGGAGCTTCTGAGATGGACCTCAAGTCTTACTCTTGCCCAGCAGTATTCTGAGAGCTGCCTATGTTATGGCTACCACAGCGCAGAACTCAGTCCCACTATGATCTTCTCCATGTAAGTGAAGACTGCTTTTCTCCCACAACAGTGACTGATCTGGAGGGTGGGAATGGTGCTTGAAAGCTAATCATTGGTCTAACAGATACCTGATATACAACTGTGTCTCTACCTTATTCTTCCTTCAATGTTCAGCATGTGGGTAACATGAAAAATAATCCAGATCTACTCACCCTAATGGATTTGGAATGGATAGAATGGCTTAAAGGGGGAGTGATTGTATAGATATAATTAATTTATATTGAGCAAGATACTTAATCTACACTTGTTAAGCATAATTTACCCACAGTTTTTAAAGACAGTAATCATTTTATGAAGAAGTAATTCTAACACAAAAAACCTGTTTCCTAATACTGCTTCTATTTTACTTTAAAAAAAAACGTTATGTCTCATGGCCTTTCTTGTCTTAGCTACAAAACATCTACAATTCTCTCCACTTCTACCATATCTTTTAATAGGCAATATACTTTAAATATATATCCTTAGCTATAAATTTAGGATGAATAAATACATGATACATGTTTTATCAAACTTGCATATATATGATATATATATATATATATATATATATATATATATATATATGTGTGTGTGTGTGTTACATAAAAATACAGCACACTTACAGTGTGGTAATTAATAGAAGATGTATAACACATAGTTTGAGTGTGTAAAATGTAAAATCATTTATGTCTATATTGTTTACATATAGGAGTTTATGTAATGATTGTCTATAACATACCTGAATATAAGGGTGGACCTAGCTCCCAATGGAGGAACTAGAAAAAGAACCCAAGGAGCTGAAGAGTTTGCAGCCCCATAGGAGGAACAACGATATGAACCAACCCGTACCCTTGGAGCTCCCACGGTCTAAATCACCAACCAAAGAGTACACATGGAGGAACCCATGGCTCTGGCCGCATATGTAGCAGATGATGGCCTTGTGAGACATCAGTGAAAGGAAAGGCCCTTGCTCTCATGCAGACTTGATGCCCCAGTGTAGGGAAATGCTAGGACAGGGAAGTAGGAGTAGGTGGGATAGTGAGCAGGGAGAGGGAGGATGGTATGGGGGGGGGTTCAGAGGGGATAAAATTTGCAATGTAATAAAGAAAACATCTAATAAAAAAGTTCTTGTGTCAAAAGCAGCAAAATTCTCTAAAGGTTATTTGCAGCCTATATCAGACATTCTTTTGTGTGTGTGTGTTTTCCAAAAGGCACAAAGAGAAGAGATACAGGTATCACCTACATCTAAAGAGGCTGGATATCAAATGCCATGGTGGAAGGAACCAACAGAATCACCAGGACTGTCATCCAGAATGGTAGAGAGCAATGTCACCTGCTGGCAGAGTTTTGTCTTCTTGGGCTTCTCTAGCTTCGGGGAGCTTCAGCTTCTGCTGTTTGTCTTGTTCCTGTCTTTGTATCTTGTCACTATTACTAGTAATGTCTTCATCATCATAGTGATCAGACTGGATAGCCATCTGCACACACCCATGTATCTCTTCCTTTCCTTCCTATCCTTCTCTGAGACCTGTTACACATTGGGAATCATCCCAAGGATGCTCTCTGGCCTGGTTATGGGGGGACAGGCCATCTCCTTTATGGGTTGTGCAACACAGATGTTTTTCTCTGCTTCATGGGCCTGTACCAACTGCTTCCTCCTGTCTGTCATGGGATTTGATAGATATGTAGCTATCTGTACCCCACTTCATTATGCCAGCCGTATGAATCCCACTGTCTGTGCCCAGCTTGTTGGCACCTCCTTC
>JADRCD010215828.1:39874-53385 GCA_019843815.1 Montemys delectorum | reverse complement strand
TTGTTTGTTTGTTTGTTTGTTTGTTTTGGTTTTTCAAGACAAGGTTTCTCTGTATAGCTCTGGCTGTCCTGGAACTCACTCTGTAGACCAGGCTGGCCTTGAACTCAGAAATCTGCCTGCCTCTGCCTCCCAAGTGCTAGGATTAAAGGCGTGCGCCACCACCGTCTGGCGAGCCTATGGTTTTAAAGGTCTTAGATTTTATTTCAGAAGTAAAATGTAATCATACATTCAAAATACATGTCTACAGCAAAAATGAGATATTGTTAAGTAATATTAAATTAACTTGTATTTGTTAGGTAAGCATAAGAAAACTATTCCACACTACTAAGCTAATTTGTATTTGTTATGTAAACTTAAGAAAATGGAGAACAGTATATAGCCCTGAAGGAGTCTTCATTTTCTCATCTCTATAATGAGTGTGATAAAAAATTGGATCTATGGGCGCGCACATCAAAATCCCAGAACTTACTTTGAGTTAAAAGCAGTCTGAGTCTGACTGGTCCTCCCTTTCTCCCTCCCCCCCCCTCTTCCTATTTCCCTTCTCATCTCTCTCCTCCTCCTCCTCCTCCTCCTCCCCTTCTCCTCCCCATCTCCCTCTCCCCCTCCCCTTTCCCTTTTCTCTGTTTCCCTCCATGTCCCTCTCCAGATTTTGGTGGGACTGAATGTTCTGGCAGCATGTGTATAGTAGGGGATTGCAAATTCGATCATCAATAGGAAGAAAGGACCTCGGCCTTGTGAAGGTTCTGTGCCCCAGTGTAGGGGAATGCCAGGGCCAATAAGTGGGAGAGGGTGGGGTGGCAGGCATGGGGAGGGGAGAGAGAACAGGGGTTTGTTCTTTGGAGGGGAAACTGGGAAAGGAGAAATTTACATGTAAATAAAGAAAATATCTAATTAAAAAAAAAGAAAAGAAAATTACAAAATGATTAGCAATGAAAGTCTTCAAAAAAAAAGTATCGCATGTTACTTGAAAACAATGAAATAGTTAACAAAGTTTTCATGTCAGGCCAGTAGAGCCACACCTAAGAGGGGCCTTCCCTTCACTCTGAGTGCTGCCTCCAAACAATTGGTTTACTCAGGGAAACAGCTCCAGGGACCCTTCAAGAATGAAGATTGCTTCTCTGGAGCAGACTGTAGCATTTCTACAGCTGGATGCATAGAACTGCTCAGCTGTTGGGTTAGTCTCCTCTGTCTTCCTGACATCGTGCATCTTCTTAAAAACCTTCAACAAGTGGAAACATTGTGCACTAGAGCCACAGGAATGATGGAAGCAGAGGACCAGTACTGTTCTCTGTGAGGAATGCTAGGAAACTCAGGCACTCGCAGAGAACATGACTTGCCATAATGCTAATCCAGTCATGCTGTACCGAATGCCCTGGGCAGATTCAGGACAGGCTCAATGGGAACCTCAGTGTTCACTGCTCTTGTTCATTCTGATTCCACTCTGGAGCAGTTTATTTCACCTGTGAAACATTCAAATTATGAATTCTAAATTGAGAGCTAGATGAAGTTATTCTACAAACTAGACTTTTTTTGTTTGTTTGGATTGTGTGTGTGTGTGTGTGTGTGTGTGTGTGTGTTTGTGTGTGTATACAGAGCTAGAAAGATGTGGGAAGTGAATCATCTGGGACGAGTTAGGAAGGGGAGTACAGTGAGGGTTAAAAATGATAAAATATGTAGTAAACATGATATTCTCAAATAAATAGTAAATGTTATATTTTAAAAAGAAAAGCTGATATTTCTCAAACTCTCCTTAAATTGCTTCCATGGAAGACAGAAAGCAGCCGACTTTATCAAGTAGGTTAGTGTGTGGATCCTTAGAATTTTAGTTTCTCTGCCTCAAACAGAAGAGATGGCATGGAAGACACTGTTTCTCTGATGATATGATTCTTAGCTGCAGATATTTAACCCCTGACCCCTTCCCTTGCCTGTAATCTTGGCAGTTCTCTTGGACCTTCATGTTTTAGAACACGAAGCAGAGTAAAGCCCTTTGATCTACTCTATATCAACATATTTCCTGTTCTTCAGGATTCACCTTTGTTGGCTTCAGAGTAGACTGACTATAAGGGAAGACAGATTGGGTAGCTTCAATGAGGCCTTCTAACATACACAAGGGCCTTGCAGTGATTGTAGACCTTAGCAGGCATCTGACAAGGACCCTGGCTCCAATGAGAACAGCCAAGATAACACATGCAACAGCAGTGAGGCACGAGCAAGGGACAAGAGTAAACTAAGGCTAAGATACTACAGTTGAGCACAGGCAGAAGCTAATCCAAAACTCTGAGCAAAGGGGAGATCTGAGGCTTGAGCCCCTACCTAATAGAGACAACTGCTATCCAGAGAAGATCATCTCCTCTTTACAAGTCCTGGGGGGTTCTGTGAATTGACAGTAAGACTCTTCTTACAGTCAGCAATTCCTTCCACTGTCTGCCTTAACCTCTGGCCTCTGAGGTTGCCTGTGTTCTTGACACAAGTCTCAATGGCATAGGAGTCCTTTAGCTGGGTGGGTTTTTATGCTATGACCCACAAGGTTGCACCAGGTTATATAAAGTTCATGATCAATAATCCCCACTGAAGGCCTGAGCACCCTTCACGGGTCTAATGGTCTTATGTCTCTCTGGATAGTCTGACTAGCACACTTCTTGGAGGCCTGGAAGATACAAAGTGAGTATTGCTCTTCTGCACGTGCACAAAGATTTTATAAGAGAGAAGTCTGAGATTGAGATCAGGTTTAACGCAAAGGAAGCAGATGGTTCTTTATTGGGTCAAACTCCATTGGCAGTTGGGTAATGTTTGTGTTCCCAAGGGTCCACTAGACTCTGTGGGTGTCTTGCACTCTGACATTCTGCAAGCCACAGCTACAATGCATCATTTGTAGCATATCCACTCACCAAATCTCTCCCATGTGCCTGCTCTCCTCTGTACAGACATGACAAATCGATTCATTCTTCTCAACAGAAGGCTGTGGCTGGCTGGGGCAGCTGGAGAGTGACCAAAGCTTTATATGAGTTTAGACCCCGGGTATCTTACATATATAGTCCTGAATCTTTAAAACCACATGGACACACAGGAACAGAGTAGATTCAAAGGCGGCCCCAGCCCTGGCCCCGAGTTGCCTGCACCAAGGCCTCAGATGTTCTGTAGATGACCTGAATGTGGGTTCTGACTCTGGATCTCCCTGGGTTTTAGTCTCTATACCTTAGAACAGCTATGGATGTTGATAACTCATGTATCTAGAAGACTACATGAGCTTTTGTCTAGGAACACAGTAACAAATGACAACACATTCAATGCTTATGAGCAACACAAGTCCTTTCCCTAACAGTTCCAGAAGCCAGAGGTTCAAAAGGTTTCATGTCATTGAACTGAAAGTGTCCCTAGAGGTTCCAGGAAAATCCTGTTTGTTGCCTCTTATAGTGGTGCCCAGGGGCCATTGGTTTAGGGCTAGATCCCTCTGTCTGCCTTTCTTAAGAACATCTGTGATTGTGTATTGTGCCTATACAGAGAAGCAGCTATGGTGTCTCTCTCTCTCAAGATCGTTACTTCAGTATGTCTGCCAAGAAAATTAATTACAATTTATGGGTTTTGAGAGCCAAGACAGATCTCCCGAGCCCTATTATTCAATTATCCAACTCATTATAGGTAGGGAGTGCTAATTGTATGTGTTTGATGAGCTGTCTTGTAGGAGCTCTGGGTGGGAAAAAAAAAGTATAGCTCCAACTTGCTGCTTTCTTGGTCAGCTTTGTGAGCTTCTTTTAAGGGATTGGAGGCATGCCTGAGAGGCCAGCCCTGGCCTATAGCCACATCATGCAACCCGCTGAGATGAGAGTCTGAGGATCTAGCTTCAAATCTACCAGTACTCTGGGGCATTGGGTGTCAGATCCGCCCCCCACCCCATCCTGGGTTAGGAAGACTAGTGAGTCAGATTTGCTGGACACCAAGCCTGACGGGTAACAGAGAGGAGTAGAGAATCCTCATTCCCATCTATGTCAAAAAGACCAGCTTGTTCTCTTCATAGACATGCCCTGTGGTCATAATTGCACTAGAAGATAACAGTGCATCTGACAGCCAGAGTGCCACCACTAAGAAACAAAGAGAATGTGCTTGCTACTGAAGTCAGTGTTGGGAAATGGAGCCCACAGGATACTTCCAGTGGTCCATCAGCAATCAAGGGGTTCCACTCCCAGGAATGAGTAGGTGGGACTTTGATCTGGGTACCTAGTGGGGTGGGCCAGATGCTTGCTGCAGAGAAAGTGTCTTACCCTCAGTTGGGAGCACAGAGAAGGAGTTTGAGAGGTCAAAGGAACAAAGTGGCCTAGGAGGGTACTAAACTCTCAGCCTAGGCCACTCATCCTGAGGAGACCTCTTGGTAGTTCTGCAATGGGCTGGGGTGACCATAGTAGCCCTGGAGTCATTTGAAGCCACTTGTCATGTGTAAATATCAGTAGCACGCCTGCTGATGGCACCTGATACCCACAGGCTAGGTACAGAATGTCTTTGGACTTAGAGAGTTTACAGTGGAACAGAACATGTCTGTAGAGGAATTGGGAACCAGATCATAAAGTCCTGCTCAACATGGGTGTGCTGGGGGAGGGAAAGGGGGAGGGGAACAGGGAAGGGAGAGAGAATAGGGGAGGGAGAGGGACAGGGAGAGGGACAGGAAGAAGGAGAGGGACAGGGAGGAGAGGAACAGGGACAAGGACAGGGACAAAGACAGGGAGAGGACAGGAAAGACATCCAGGCTGACAAAATCCACAACAACCCTCTTACTTCAACCTTACAAGTGCTGAGATTACAGATGGGAGGTCACCACACATGGTTGAAATTCAATTTTGGGAGGAGACAATCTTCCTAAAAAATTCAGAGAACTGAGCTGTCACTGTCCAGGACCAGTATTCACAGGTCTCAGCTAAACCTTGGAGAGGAGGAACATTATCACAGGCTGATAAACGAAGGATTCCTGCCCAGCAGAAGCTGGGGAAATGGACAGCAGGATGAGCTGCCTGCTGGAGACTGAGAATTTTGTTTTAAATTAGCTAATAAATGCACTTATAATACTGAACTATACTTAGTTTAATTTTCTTTATTTATTGTAATTATCCAAGCAAATGAAGCATGTGGAAAACTAAAACATGAAGGATGATTGGAGTCCCGTTTCTTCTCTGAACACTGGGACTTGCTGTCGTTTTAAATCTGCCATGCAGAGATTAGTGACCAAGTGGACAGAGCTTAGCGTGTAACACATGTGTATTTGGGGTAGACATTAGTGATTGACAGGTGGAGTGAACATGGGTGGATGACTGACAGGTGAGATGGCCGAAGTTAGTGAGTGATTAGTGTGGTGTAGAGATTAGTGACTAACAGTTGGAGCTGTCAAAGACCCAGCTGTTCCATGGGTAACATGCACATGGTTCCTTGATGAGCAGGTATGGATTCCCCTGTGGCAGCAGAGAAATTAGGTCCTTGCCTTTCACTTACATGAACCTCAACAAGGAATCAGTTTATGGGATTTGCTCTTCAATGTTGTCATGTTATCTCCTGTGGGATTTGCTTTTTCTAGAATGTTTTCCAACATCTTTGGACTTACTGAAGGCATAGTTGGGGGTGGGGGAACACATAGATTTTCTGCTGACTCTGTTGGTTTCCCACAGTATACACTTGAAGAACAAATATTCCCAAGGATGACATACTGGAACATTCCACAATTTCTCAGTGGACAATTTGGAATTCCCAGGCAGGAAGGAGACTGTGATGGAGGACTTTCCTCCCCCAAAAGTGCTCTGAGGTCATTTAAACTTGATGCTTCCCAGTGTGCTTAAGTTGTCTCCTGGAAGCACAGCCCTAGAGTAGGGAGCTCTCTCTCCTCACCTTCTGTACTCATTGTAAGATCTGATTCGTGCTGTGACTTCACTTCTGTGCCTATTGGTTCTTTTAAATACTTAAGTTTTTATTGTAACAAAAAATGAAGTGCATTTTCCTCTGCATAGTGAGTAATCACACTCTTACGTGATAAGCTAGATTCCCCTGTTAGACCCCTCCCCCCAAAACACACACATTATGTGAATAACAGTTGAGGTGTAGCCTGTAAACTCCCATGGCATTCCTCTGTTCATTAATTTAGTTAATTGGCCTTAGAAAATGAACTTTCAGATGTCAATGAGAAGAGTTAAAAGTGTCAACACCGTGTTACAGAATCTCACTAACATAATGTTTGCTGTCATTTTATAATAGGAGGCTTTGTGGAAAGGTGAGCTTGGATAGGTGATTATTTGAGGACAAGGTACCTGCTTTCTCAAGCATCCCAGAGAGAGGGGGGAAGGGATAGAGGGTCACTTTCTCTTGGGTGGTTAAGCCCCACACCCATTATTGACTCTTACATAAACTAGAAGCTTGCCTTACTGACTTGCTTTGGACTCTGCTGTGTTTCTGCGGCTTACACAGAGATCCACCGGGGCTCAAGCCTGGGCCCCGGATAGAAGCTCTGCTCTGATGTTGCTTCCTCCTGGTGGCCTCTGCTCTTGGGATGCTGGAAAGTCCTGAGAGATTCAGGACTTCTTAATTATTGTGTATTCCGACTTAGGTAGCGTTGAGATGAGGTGTTGGACTTTAGAGTTGATACTGGATGATTGATGTTGTGGGGAGTCAATTTTGTGGTGGCTTTTGGGATGGAGTGGGTTCATTTTACATTCCAGAAGTACATGCATCAGGAGGATTCAAGCGTGGAATGCAATGGACTAAATGTGTTTCCGTAAAGTCATATGTTAAAGCCCAATGCACTAATGTAACTATATTTTGACCCATTGTCAAGACATCAATAAACTTTCATCAGCTCACAGTCCTATCTATATCAAAATATAGTTACATTAGTGTATTGGGCCTTAACTTACTGCTGCTAATGGTTCTCAGCTCATGAACATCCATGCAACACTAATGAACTCAGTGGACCTCTTCCTCTTCCTCCCTTTCTCTCTCTCTCTCTCTCTCTCTCTCTCTCTCTCTCTCTCTCTCTCTCTGTCTGTCTCTCTCTCGCGCTTTCTTTCTAGAACACATGAAACTGGAGGAAGTGGATCATGGGAACAATAAGTGAGGAATTAGAGGAGAAAGGATGGTGTGAAATTTGATCAAAACAAATTATACGCATGTGTATATTTGCAAACAAAACAAAGAGAAAACAAGGAAATTCTGTGTGTTAAGCTATGCAGCTTGTGGAACCGTGTCACAGCATCTAGAGAAGAGAAATGCAGAACGAGGAGAAAGAACACACGGGGGACCCAGGCAAATCCGGAATCTGGATTGGAGGATGTGACTATGGCTTCAGAATTTTACTCTCAACATTCATGATTCTTACCACTCCTGCATTAAAGTAATTAATCTGCAAAGCCAAATGGTGGCGGCACACACTTTTAATCCTAGCACATGGGCAGTAGAGGCAGAGGCAGGCAGATCTCTGATTTCAAAACCAGTCTGGTCTACATGGAGTAATTAACTTACTTCTTTGTGTAAAGAAATAGGAGTCATCTTTCATTCTATCTGTGAATATCCATTTTTCTCAGCACTACCTGCGAAGAGGCTGTCCTGTCTCCAATCTGGGTTTGCTGACTTTGTCCAGTCAGCTAGCTGTAGATGTATGTGTTGATTTCAGAGCTAACATTAGTTCCATTTGCCTATATCCTGGTTCCTGTCAGCACCATGCCTGTCTTGGAACTGTGATGCTACCATGTGACTGCTTTGGGGACCTGAGGCCTTTGGGTTTCACACATGAATTTTAGAACTGCTTTTCTCTAGTTCTGGTCCCCAGTGAAGGAGTTAGAGAAAGGTTCTATGGAGCTGAAAGGTTTGCAGCCCCTTAGGACGAACAACAATTACTAACTAGTACCCTCAGAGCTCCCAGGGACCCAACCACCAATCAAGGACTATACATGGTGGGACTGAATGTTCTGGCAGCATGTATATAGTAGAGGATCACAAATTCGATTATCAATAGGAGGAAAGGACCTCGGCCTTGTGAAGGTTCTGTGCCCCAGTGTAGGGGAATGCCAGGGCCAATAAGTGGGAGATGGTGGGGTGGCAGACATGGGGAAGTGGGGAGGCAAAAGGGATTTGTTCTTGTTGTGTTTGTTTGTTTGTTTGTTTGTTTGTTTTTTGGAGGGGAACCTGGGAAAGGAAAATTTTACATGTAAATAAAGAAAATATCTAAAAAAAATTAATACAACTTGTCTTGTGAGAGCAGCTGCATTAGTGTGTTCTTCTGGTGATAAAGGTAGTTTAACAATATTGGCTGTTCTTATTCACGAATGTGAGGGGCTGTCTTTCTATCTCTCAGTATCCTTCTTTGATTCCATGCATATGTGTATACATATTATGTGTATCTATATATATTATATACACATATACATTTAGTACATATATAATATATAGTAATAAATATAGCATATATAAATATATAGTAATATATATTTAGTAATTTTCCCTAGTTAAATTTTTTCTAGGTCTTTTTTATATTTTCTAACCATTTTGAAAATATAAAATTTCATTACATTTCATTATTAGCTCTTTTCATGAGCTCTTGCTCATGAAACCATTTTGAACATTAGTATCATAAAGACCATACTAAATTTATGTCCTGTCACTTGGTCAAGTTGGTTGATTCCTTAATAGCCTTATCGGTGGAGTATCCAGATTTTTTTCATGTAAATATCTTAGGGTTTCTGTTAATGGGATACAACACCATGCCCACAGCAGCCTGGGGAGGAAAGGGCTTGTTTCAGCTTGCGTGTCCTGACCCAGTCCCTCGTCCTGTGAAGCTGAAGAAGGAACATAAGGCAGGATCTGTGCAGAGGACACGGGACAGGTGTTGCTTACAGGACTGTTCCAGTGTTTGCTAAGCCTGCTTTCTTAGAGCAACCAGAACCCCTTGCCCAGGATGGCAAGTGCTCACAGTGAGCAGAGTCCTCTCACACAAATCACCAGTAAAGAAAAATGCAGCACAGGCTTGCCCACAAACCCATCTGTTGAGGGAATTTCCTCCAATATCATGTTGGCTGTAGCTCTCTCATATAAAGCCTTTGTTACTTTGAAGTTTATTTTTTTTTTGCACTTAATTTTAACGGTTATAATCATAAAGAAATGTTAACCATTTAAAATGTTTCATTTGTTCAGATGGTCACATGATTTCTATCTTCAATTTTATTCATGACATATTTATTTGCAGACTCTAAAGGATCCTTGCATTCTTCTGATGAAGCCAAAGCCAGCATGATCACAATCTTTTTTTTTTTTTTTTACAGAACATTTCTTTATTTTTCACTAAGACTTTCCCAGAGGATATAACTAACCTTGTCCCTACCCCATCCCACACGAAGGGTTAGTGCGCTCACTGCTTTAAAGCAGACTCGGACAGTTTCAAGGACTGGAACCAACCTTAAATGGCAAAAATGTTTTCTATCTGAATTATAAAAATGTTTAAGTAAAAAAACGAAAGTAAAGGAGCAAAGGGGCAACGGTGGCTTCAAAGTGAAGAGATCACTCCCGGTTCATGGCAGACATTCAGTCTCGGCTCGAGTGTAACAGAGTGGAAACAGGATGGCTATCGTACAAAAGGTTCACTACAGCACGTTGTATGCACCTGTTCCAAGTCCACCCCCAGCCCCAGTGCTTCCGACTCAATTACTTCCCAGCCTGTTGGGCCTGTCGACGGAGGAGCACGTAGATCTTCTCTTTGATCCAGTCTTTGTTATACGGCTGGTATGTCTGTGTATCAGCTTGGTAAACAAGACAGCTGACATCTGCCAGATCGTCAATAAAATCAAACAACTGACTGATATCATATGTGATGGAAGGGCTGTTGGGATTCATTCTCTTCAGATGTTCTTCATACATTTTGCAAACACCTTCCATGCACTCATTCACAGACTCATAGTCAGCGTAAGTCCTGCCTTCTGGCCTCTTGGTAGGCTGTACCAGCAAAATGGTGTGAAACATCGCGCCAAACGCTTTGCTGCAGCCGCCACTAAACCTCCGCCGCCGCACACGATCACAATCTTTTTAATGCGCTATAAAGTTCACATTACTGAGTAATTCCCTGAGGATCTTCACATTTCTATTTATCAGGAATACTGGTTCATGGCTTTGTTTTTTTTATTGTGTCTTGCCAGTCAGAGATAATGCTTAACTCACAGAAAAAAATTAAAGTGGAGTTCATCCATTTATATTCCATAGAATAATTTAGAAAACATTAATGTTAATTATTGTTTAACAGTTTGGTAAAGCTCAGCAGAGAAGCCATTTTATCCTGGTCTTTACTTAAGAAATATTTGTATTACTAACTCAATATGACTGCATTTATTAGTCTTGTCTGACTTCCTTTTTTTTTGTATTCTTGGTTCAATTTTTGTAGGTTACATGTGAGTAGAAATTTATCTTATTCTGTATTTTTAGTTTGTTATCGTATAGTTATTCAAAATAATCTTTAATGGAACTTTGAACTTCTATAGTATGAGTTTTAATGTTTCATTTTTTGCTTCCGTTTTTCAATATCTAGAACATCCTCTCTATTTTCTTAGTTAGTCTAGTTGAAAGTTTATTAATATTATTTATATTTTCAAAGCATGGACTCTGATTTATGGATCTTTTGTGGGTTAGGTTATTTAATTTATTTCTTCTGAGTTTTGTTATTTGTTTCCTCAACTTATTAGAACTGGTTTGATTTTATTTCCAGAGTTGTTGGGCTGTTGGTATTTGGCTGACATCTCTTTGTGCTGGGTGCTCAGTGCTGGACACTTTGTTTGGTGCTGATTTTGCTGCTTTTGACACATTTTGGAATTTTCATTCATTTCAAGAAAATTTTAGATCTCCCCTCTGACTTCCTCAGTGACGTGCTGCTCCTTAAAATGTGCACTGTTTCATCTTCTTGTATTTGTATAATTTCTAAAGTTTGCCTTGCTATTCATCTACTACTTCCATTCTATTGTGATCCAAAAAGAATATAGTTTTCAGTATTATGAATGTATTAAGGCATGCTTTGCAGCCTAGTCTGTGGCTTATTCTAGAGCTAATTCTGTGTAATAAGGACAGGGAATGTGTTTTCTGCAGCAATTAAGGCTATCGAGTGAAATTTTCCATAAATATTAACTGTTTTTTTTTAAAGATTTATTTATTTATTTATTTATTTACTTACTTACTTACTTATGAGTGCATGGTAGCTGTCTTCTGACACACTAGAAGAGGGCATCGGATCCCATTACAAATGGTTTTAAGTTGCCATGTGGTTGCTGGGAATTGAACTCAGGACCTCTGGAAGAGCAGTCAGTGTTAAGTGCTGAGCCATGTCTCCAGCCGTATTAACTGGTTTTAATCTGTGGCATGGTTGAACTGTGATGTTTCTGTGTTGATTGTCTTCGTATGGATGATGTAATCTATCAATCAGTGTGGGGAACTGAAGTTTCTCATCATTTGTGTTCCAGTGTATATTTTTCCTTCTAGGTTTAACGGTGTTTATTTTATAAACCTTGTGCTGTTAGATTCATGTAGATTCACAACTGTCCTGTCTTCTGAATGAATCCACTTGTTGTGAATGAATACACCCTTCTTATGGCTTTCCCTTGAAGCAACTTTGTTAGGTCTTACGTGTAGCTCACTTCAGGTTCTAATTTTTCTTGGAAAATCGTTTTCTTCTCATTAACACTCAGTCTGAGTGATTTCCCTAGTAAGGCAGATTTCTTGGGGCGACATACTATTGAGTTATTTATAAGATGTATTTAGCTAGCTCTGTGTCTCTATGTGGTCTATTCCATAATATAGTAATAATACATTCCACTGTCGTCCATGTTCAAGGCTCTTTTAGAAAAGTTAAGTAATAAAGCTTCGCATTGGTTTTCTTGTTAGATTCTATTGGTCTTTTTAAAAAGTCATTCTTTTTGTTTCATGTGTGTGTGTGTGTGTGTGTGTGTGTGTGTGTGTGTGTGTGTTTCTAGACAGGGTCTTGCTGTGTAGAGTGGGAAGATTTAGAACTCGTAGTCTTGTGGCTTCAGTCTCCCAAGTACTGGAATTATAGGTATGCAGTATAACTCCTCTGCCTTGAGGAAGTTTGTCTTCTCTATGTTCTTTTAGCGCTGTTTCCAGTGAGTTTGAATTTTTTGTAGGTGACTTTTTTTTTTCTCTATTTTTTTTCACCCTAGTTCCCATGTGTCTTGAGACTTTCACATTTAGTAGACTGGATATATCCACTACTTTTATTGTATGAATTTCTTATTAAGTGATTTTGTCCCAAGGTGTTTCCCAGGGTACCAATTTGTTATGCAATGTGGACTTTCCTATCATCTGGGCACCATGGTCTAGTCTCCCTATAGATTCTTTGGCTGTGTTTAGTGAGTTTAAGTCCAGGGCATAATACGTCCTGGTTGGAGAGAGCCATTCTCTGCCGATCATGCTTTCTGGCCTCTGTGATATAGACATTCTCCATGGGCAATCTACACACTTTGGTGATTTCTGCAGCGGAAACACTGGCTCCTCAAGCCTGTTAATATTGGCTTTATTAATGAAAGGTCTATGGTACAGGTGGTGGCAGAGTTGGTGATACACCTTAAGGATTTCCCTCTCTGATTAGTCAGAGGTACAGGCCTGTGGGTTTCACAGGAAGAAATCACAGCCGAAACCATGGCACTGCCTTGATATCGTGCCAAAGGGGGCTATGGTGTTGTTTGCTGTCGCCAAATCCCTGCAGGAACATAACTGAGTCCCCCTAGCTACCACCCTAAAGACGCAGCAATGTCTGAAGCTTTTCTCCTTCCTGACCCTTTTCATCTCTAGTTCTTGCCAAGGAACAAGCAGGAGATTAAAGCCAGCCTGCTTTCAGGGCATCACTGAATTGGACACACTTGGGCAATGCCCAGAGCTTTTGTCCCCTTGACTTCTTTAGCTGAAGCCAGCAGAAGGGAGTTTAAGTAGGTCATGGCTGCTGCCAGACAGTGGTTCTCTGCAGGCGTCTTCAGGTCAAGTGCCCACAGTGGCAAGGTAACAATTGGTTTTCTGCATAGCTGAAGAGTATCCAGGACAAGCGTACATGTGAGCAGCAGTGGAGCTGTGGAGCCAGTACTCTGACATATCAGAACACCAACACCACCCATGCGCAGCGCTCAGGAGAGGCATGGTCAGGAGTCACCTGTGGCCCTGCCGAGTGGGAGGCGGGTTGTAGTCAGGAGTTACCAGTCCTGCCCAGTGGGAAGTTTGGGGGTGGGGCAGCTGCTCAGATTTCTCACTTTCAGAGGAGGTGCCCTGTGGTGTGGGCTCTACAAAAATGTTCAGCACTCCCTTGGAGTTTAGTTATCTAGCTGGGAACCTCTTGGCTCAAACATCTCTTGCCTGTTTTAGCTTTGTCTCTGTGTTCCAAGCTTCTTTGCCAGTGCTCTTTAAATCTGCCCACAACCTCTCTGGACTTGAACTCTTGTCTTAACCTTTGCTTTCTGGGAAAAAGAAAGAAAGAAAGAAAGAAAGAAAGAAAGAAAGAAAGAAAGAAA
>JADRCD010215828.1:0-39864 GCA_019843815.1 Montemys delectorum | reverse complement strand
AAAGAAAGAAAGAAAGAAAGAAAGAAAGAAAGAAAGAAAGAAAGAAAGAAAGAAAGAAAGAAAGAAAGAAAGAAAGAAAGGAAGGAAGGAAGAAAGAAAGAAAGAAAGAAAGAAAGGAAGGAAGGAAGAGATCTATTTGGCTTAAAATTTCATGTTAGAATCTATTATTGATTGGAAGTTAAATCCCAAATTAAAACATCACATTCCTTTTTCCCCATCCTGGTTTTTCTTTAATTTTACTTCTTTACTTATTCACTTTACATCTTGAACACTGCCTCCCTTCTGGTCAGCTCCTCCTTCATTTCCCTCCCCTTCTCTGAGTGGGTAGGGCCACCCTGTATATCTCCCCACACTAGCACTGCAAGTCTCTGTGAAGCTGGGTGCTTCCTCTCCCACTAACAAAGCAGCCCAGCTACCATACCACATCCCATACATAGTCAAAAGCTTTTGGGATAACCCCCACTCTAATTGTTCAGGACCTACATAAAGACCAAACTTCCCATTTGCTACATATGTTCTGGGAGGCCTAGGTCCAGCCAATGTGTATTTTTTAGTTGGTGGTTCAGTCTCTTGAAAGACCCAAGAGTCTAGGTTAATTGACTCTGTTGGTCTTCCTGCAGAGTACCTATCCCCTTTGGACTGGCAATCCTTCCTCCTATTCTTCCACAAGAGTCTCCAAGCTCCTTCCAATGTTTGGCTGTGGGTATCTGCATCTGTCTGAGTCAACTGTTGGGTAGAGCCTTTCAGAAGGCAGGCATGTTAGACTCCCGTCTGCAAGCATAACTGAGTATCATTGATAGTGTCATGGATTGGTTCTTGCCCATGGAATGGGTCTCAGGTTGGGCCAGTTATTGGTTGGCTACTTCCTCGGTCTCTGATCCATCTGTAACTCCTGTGTTTCTTGTAGATAGGACAAGTCTGGTATCAAAAGTTTTGTGGGTGGGTTGGTGTCCCTATCACTCCACTGGGGTTCCTGCCTGACCACAGGAGACAGCCTCCCCAGGCTCCATATCCCTAATGCTGTGAGTCACAGTTAGTGTTGCCCTCACTGATTCTTGGGGCAGGTCTTATCCCAGGTCTCTGTCTCTTCATGGAGATGCTCCCTATCCCTGCTGTCAGTTGCAGACTTCCATTCATTCTCATGGCCATTTGGCCATCCCTCTTGCCCCTCCCCACACCTGATCCCAAAACCCCCAGTTCAGTTCCTCCATCTGGCTTTCAAGACCATTTAATTCCCCATTCCAAGTGTAACTCAAGCCTCCTTGCTTGTGCTCTTCTTCTTGTCCAGCCTTCTTGGGTCTGTGGAGTATAGCATGGGCACCCTGTATTTTATGGCTAATATCTACATATAAGTAAGTACATACCTTGCATGTCTTTTTGGGACTGGGTTACATCACTTGGGATGATACTGTCAAGTTCCATCCATTTGCCTACAAAATTCATGATATCTTTGGTTTTTATAGCTAAATAGTGTTCCATTGTGTAGATGTACCACATTTTTTTTATTACTTCTTCAGTTGAAGTTGCTTCTAGTTTCTGGCTATTATGAATAAAGCTACTATAAACATATTGGAGCACATGTCCTTATGGTATGGTGGAGCATCTTTTGGGTATATTCCCAGGAGTACTATAGCTGGGTCTTAAAGTAGAACTATTCAGTTTTCTGAGAAACCATCAAATTGATTTCCAAAGTGGTTGTACAATTTGCATTCCCACCAGTAATGAAAAAGTGTTCCCCTTGCTCCACATCCTCTTCAGAATGTGCTATCTCTTGAGTTTTTGATCTTGGCTATTCTGAACAGTATAAGAGTTGTTTGGATTTACACTTCTTTGATTACTAAATTTGAACATTTCTTTAGGTGCTTATCTGTCATTTGAGATTCTGCTATTGAAAATTCTGTTTAGCTCTGTACCCCATTTTTCACTTGGGTTATTTGGGTTGTTGATATTTAACTTCTTGAGTTCTTTAGAAATTTCCGATATTAGTCTTCTTTTAGATGTGGGATTAGTAAAGACCCTCTCCAAATCTGTAGGTTGCCATTTTTGTCCTATTGATGGTGTTCTTTGCCTTAGAGAAGATTTTTCAGCTTCATGAGTTGATCTCAGAGCCTGAGCCATGGGTGTTCTGTTCAGGAAATTGTCTCCTGTACCAATGTTTTCAAGAATATCTCCAACTTTCTCATCTATGAGATTCAGTGTATCTGTTTTTATATTGATGTCCTTGATTGACTTGGACTTGAGTTTTGTGCAGGGTGATAAATATGGATCTATTTTCACCCTTCTACATGTAGACATCCAGTTAGACCAGCACCATTTGTTGAAGATGCTCTCTTTTTTCCAATGTATGATTTTGACTTCTTTTTCAAAAATCAAATGTCCATAGGTATGTTGGTTTTTTTCTGGGTCTTCAATTCGATTCCATTGATCAATGTGGCTGTCTCTGTACCAATGCATGAAGATTTTTTTTTTTTATCATTATTGCTCTGTAGTACAGATTGAGGTCAAGGATAGTGATTCCTCCAGAAGTTCTTTTCTTATTCAGGATTGTTTTGGCTATCCTGGGTGTAAAACATCACATTCTTAATAAAGAGCAAAGACAAAATAAACAATCACACTGCCCGCCTCCTTGTATGTTATCTTTCTTCATTCTTACACTCTTCAAGGCCTAGCCTGGGGAATGCTGCTGCCTATTGTGGACTGGGTCCTCTTATATCAATTAAAAACCAAGATATCCCTCCTAAACACATCAACAAGCAAACCTGATTTAGATAACTCCTCAGTTGAGGTTATCTTCCTAGGTGACTCTAGGTTGTGGAATGTTGGCATTTGAAAGTAGCTATCATACTATTGTGATGTAAGAGGGGTCCCCTTTGAGAGCGGTCTCCTTCTAGCTCTAATATCATCAGTGTGAAGAGAGGTGAATGGAGCCAGTTTGTTTCAGAAATTTGTTGAGGTTCTGTGAAATGGAGCCATCAGCTCATAGTTTCAGTAAAAGAGGAGCAAACACTGATCCTGAATACTGTGAGTACTTTTTCTTCACCTCCAAACCAATCAGTCAAGGAGATACATGAAAGTTACTTACCTGTTTTCTTAAATGGAGTGACAAAAGACAGTTTGCAGAAGTAAGTTTAAATAGGATCCAAGCCTGATCTTTTGAACTTGAATGTAAAAGAAAATAGAGGGAATGTTTTATAGTGGAGTTGGGGGTGGAGGAGTGTGAATGTGTATGTGTGTGTGTGTGTGTGTGGGGGGGTGTTTGCAGAATGAATTGTTATAAAAAATCCAAGGGACATGTAACTGGAGTAGCTCTTGCATGAGCTGCTAATCAATTTCTGGCCAATTGATCTGCATGCTCCCTGCTGTGCCCAGTTTGCCCTTGGAAAATGGGACTCTGAGTGTGTGCTGGCACATGGCCACTTCACAATGTTGGCCAGGGTTTTCTTCACTTTGATGTTTGAATTTCAGCATCATTGGATGGTTTTCTAGTAGGGAAAGGCATATGAAAGCTGCATAGTACAAAATAATGAAAATGAAACCATTAAATCTGGCTCAAAATATATCCATTAAGAATTATTGAAATATACAAATAGATTTTATGAAGAATTTCTTAGAAAAGGGGGCTGAGTGTTCAAACACTTCCAAAGCCAAAACTACACTATACCAACATACCCAGATGCCCAGTGACCATGCCTCCATTCCTACAGACACAGAGTTACACCAAGGCAGAAGGTCATCCAGCAGGACAGGGTCCTTTTGGAGGTTGTGTCTACTGAAGAAATCAGTTCTGGTAAATCACATTGACAGAATGCCCTTGCTGTGCTTGAAGTAGCTCTCTTCCCCACCCAGTACACAAAGTACTGAGATTTTCTGAATCCATGAGGTCAACTATGATTGTTTTCAGCTTTGTCAGCAAAGAAGCCCTAGACTATCACTACTGTTCTCTTGAGGACAATGTAATCAAGGATTCTCTATGTAGCAGAGCCTGGAGACTCACATGATGGTGTTACTCAGAGGTCAGCCAAAGATCCTGTGTACATGGACACCTTTGTTGTAAATGCAAGCCCCACCTATCAATCACATGGTTCAAATGACCACTTTATCATGATGTTTTACATTCAGAATTAATCTTTGTGGACCAGCCACCAGTGAGAAACACAGAAATTCATGGATCAATATGAAATTTCATCATTGGTAATTCATGGATATCACATCCACCTGACATTTACATGGGCTCATGGGGATCTGAACTGCGGCTCCCACACTCACACATAAGCACTTCAGTGGTAGTGCCATCTCTCCATTACATGTATAGGATTTTAGGACAGCCTACAGAGTGAAGACACTCATCTGTGAGAGGTATGTGAGAGAAGTATATGGCATAGCACACTGATGCTGGCTTCTCAAGCTCACAGTCATGGACCTTGTAAAAGAGAGCCTCCTACCTTAGCCACAGCTGACTCATTGATTCAAGAACATTAGGACACCCAAGAGATGGGTACTACTCAAACCTAGGTTAATTGTTAACTTGTTACATGAGTGATTTCTAACCCCAAGTGTGTTTCCCACTGTTCCAGTCACTACCCTGTCACTGAATAACTGTAGGTGTAAACAAGGTACACACCAGTCTCTCTAAGGCTTATACTCAGCATATATCATGCTGAACACCGAGTTTCTCTTCAGCCCACCACACACCTGCAGAGTTAACATCAGGACTGCTAGGAAGGTGGCTGGCTTGTCACTGAGAATTGTAGTGGAGGCTTCTCAACAAGCCAGTTCCTCTGCAGCCAACCTGGCAGGGAGATGCTGGTGGGCAGGGCTGTAATGACTTTGTCTGGAGAGGTACAGTGGTTGCTTCCCACAACCACTCAGGGCTGTTGTTGCATTTTAGTGGGATGATATTGGGATGTGTCTGACACTCAGCTCTTGAACAGAAGTTTATAAATCTCGAAGGTATGGCAATATTTAAAATGCTTAGGGGTTTGTCCAAAATCACATTTTCAAGCAAACCAAAATAAACAAATCAAATAAATCAAAAGAGATGCATGGCATCTTTCAGCCCAAGTCATAAGAACCCAATTTTTAGTTCTTTGTTTATATAGCTACCTCAGACAAAACTACATTCCTCCATTCCTTGGCCCCCCAAAGATTGTTAAGGTCAAGAAATCAATTTGCCGGGCAGTGATGACGAATGCCTTTAATCCCAGCACTTGGGAGGCAGAGGCAGGAAGATTTCTAAGTTCGAGGCCAGCCTGGTCTACAGAGTGAGTTCCAGGACAGCCTGGGCTATACAGACAAATCCTGTCTTGAAAAAAAAAAAAAAAACAGAAAAAAAAAGAGATCAATTCTGTGAGGTAGAGGTAGAATATGAAATGCAGTTCAGCTTTCTGTGAATGCTCACCTGCCTCACAGGAATCATTACTGGGAGAGGCAGGCTTCTTGATGCTGCCTAAGTCTTTGCCAATGAATTCTTGTGCCAAGTGCAAGGCTGAAAATTGCTATTTTATTGCCAAGAAATGAGGAAGTGTGGGGGAATCACTACATTGACAGTCTGGCTTCCGTTCAGTGAAATAAATAATGTGACTTAGGTTGCCAATCAGAACATCTACACTCACCAGGTTTGTTGTTGTTGTTGTTGTTGTTTGGTTGGGTTTGTGGGAGTTTTGTTTGTTTGAGTAAAATGTTGGTTTCTTCTGGGGAATATTCTTATTACCTGCTAGTGACTTGGATATGAATGGTGAGCAAAGCGTTATGGAGGATGTGTGATCCATATGTTGTTCTGTTCCTCAGGTGCCCTGTGTTTAGTCATCCATGTGAGCATGCCCTGGCCTGTGCCCACTTTTGTTTGAATTTCCTATGCCTTGTTGAGTTTGTTTATTGTTGATTTAAAAGTCCTTTGGTGAATTTGAACTCCATGAACTGTATTCCAGTTCCTCTTCCCAGGAATCTTTAGATCTACAATCCTTCCAGTCAGGACTCCTGGGAGTTATTTCTTCATTAAAGCAATTTGTGATCAAATAAATTTCAGAAAGGCAACCAGGTGAGACCCTGGAGCAGGAGGTCAGAGCCTCTCTGCTGTCTGATGGAAGGAAAGCTCAGCACTGGCCAGCATCTGAATCACTAGACAGAGAAGAGCTCCCCCAGGGACATAGAAGATTCATACTTGCTAATTGTTCCCTTAGGAAATGGTGTGCTAGATTGGATTGAAGGTATATGGCTCTGTCTTCTGCTTCAACACCAGGGATGCTGGCTAGGCGTGAGAACAAATGTAAAACTTCAGTAAACAAACAGTGTTGTGTGTTTATGTCACAGAAGTTCAGACACATCAGGGATGTCCTCAGAAGACCAGTGCCTGGCCTCCACTCAGCATGTCACTGACCAGTTCTTTCAGTTTACTATTTTCCAAGATTCGAAAGTTCTAAGCCCAAATTATCTGAAAATTCTCTGCAAGCGTGATGTGAATCCCATATTTCACAGGTAATCAGTAAAAGACACACTGAGATCTGGAGGTTGCACTTTTTTTTCTTATTGTACTGAGATGTAACATAAACCTTGTAGCAAGAAGAAGAAGGAGGAGGAGGAGGAGGAGGAGGAGGAGGAGGAGGAGGAGGAGGAGGAGGAGGAGGAGGAGCAGAAGCAGAGCAGCAGCAGAAGAAATAATTGAATGTTATGCTTAGTTTTAGTCTGTTTCATGACCTAATTCCTTGCTTACAGACCTTCTCATTTACTTTATAAAAGTAAAATCAAGAAAACAAAACCAAACTGGGTATATCTGTTGCTATTGGTTTTCCAATACCTCTTTGGACCTGGGCTCTTTTCAGTGTGGTCCTGTCATCTGTTGAGCCCTTACATTTAAAATAATGGAACTTTAAAGATATTATCAGTCCTTGATCATGCCTGATTGTAGGAAAAAGAAGCACATGCAGAACAAAATTTTGGATCTTGGTCCTGGCAGGAGTGTCTGCAGGAAATTCACCCAGTAACTGTGTTGTTAGAAACCTGCAGCTTTGGGCCTTTACATCAGTGCAAGTGAACTGCAAAGACTGATGGAATCCACAAGCATTTGTTATTTTTGTCAACAAGAAAGTACATTTTGCAAAGAGTAGCATGTATTCAGTGCTATTTATTCCATCCTGGGAAGGAAGGTGTAAATGGCAAGCAGATTGGATGCCACAAATGTGGGCTTTAGACCCTGTGGTCTTCCTGCTTTCATTTCCTTGCCAATCTTTCTTTCTTTCTTTCTTTTTTCTTTCTTTCTTTTTTCTTCCTTCCTTTCTCTCTTTCTCTCTCTCTCTTTCTTTCTTTCTCTCTCTCTCTCTTTCTTTCTTTCTTTCTTTCTTTCTTTCTTTCTTTCTTTCTTTCTTTCTTTCTTCCTTTCTCTCTTCCTTTCTTTCTTCTTTCCTTCTTTGAGGGTTTTACATTAATTTGAAGGTAGTATACAAAGATATGGGTTTGATTATAATATATACATATATACGTGTGTGACATTTCAGTTTTTATATCAATTTCCCACTTAATAAGTCAGCACAGTTGTGCAAGCTGGTTACATGGGGGAAGTTGTTTGGAAGTAGACAAGTGTCTCCATGAATGTCTTTGTAACTCTAAAGTCTAATGGTATTCACAAGAAACTCTTTGAAACTCCTGAAAGAATGAAACAGAAACATATTTTTGTTTGTTGTTTGTTCATTTTTGTCATTGGGCTGAAACCAGGGCCTCACACATGTCCAGTGAGTGCTTTTCCACTGAGTTACAGCCTTGGCTCCAACATTCTTCTAAAGTTTACTTCAAAGCTGAAAAACTAAATGTGAATGAATCAGCTAGAATATTGTGCTGTTTTTAAATTTATGTTTAAAAAGCAGCCTACAAAATAATGGGGTTTGTTGTAATATTCTGGTTGAGACGTATGGTGCTAGTGCTGTCCTGCTTCTTAACTGGCTTCGTTTGCTTAACATGATGGTGTTCAGTTCCACCCATTGTCCTTAAAATGGCACCATCTTTCACAGGTTAACAAAAGTTCTTTGTGTACACACACCAGTCTTTCTTTATTCATTAAACTAGTTACCTATACACAGAAGAATCAAACCAGATCGCTATCTCTCACCTTGTACAGAAGTCTAATTAAAGTGGATTGAAATCCTTAACGTAAAATCAAGTGATTTTATCTAAAGTTAATAGGAATTGAATGCTTCTACCCACTTCAGCTTAATTGGCTATTTGCATGTCAGCTGAAATAGAGAGAATGTGTAGCTTAGTCCTTCCTTGGCTGTGTGCCCAGACCATGATAATTAATCCCTCAGATCTTCAGTTTCCTTCTCTGCGAAGCTGGGTGCCTCAGTGTGTGCTGCCATAACAAAATACCACATGTGAGTTAAACTGCAGGAGTCCATTTTCTCACAGCTCCAGCATCTGAGGTCAGGCTGAGAATGGTAAAGCTAGTGAGGATCCCTACTCTCAGCTGTAATAGGCTGGGATTCGGGGTAGGGTGGGTGCCCAGAAAAACTGGTACTTTCCACGTTGTTGGTCAGCACAGTCTGTGTGTCCCCAAAACATCCCACAGCTAAGACTGAACCTTTGCATCACCAGGAAATGCTTTGGTCTTAAAGAGAGCAGAGAGTTGAGATGCAGATTCATTAAAAGTGATGATCACGAAGGAAACAGCAAGATGAGGCCACAGAAGGTGTGGGCAGGACCCATGGCTTATGCTCTGAAAGCCTCCAGCTTCATACCCAGCAGGCAGCTTGGGAAGAATTTTCCTAGTCTTGAAGATATTTGCAGAAGGGTCAGCAGGAGGCAACTGCCACATCTAGTGCTAGAGAGAGGAAATGGAAGAGTGAATCTCTTTCTACATCCCATTACCCCTGGAAATATCTGTCCATCCAGGTGCCCTTTCTTACTTCAGACATCAGGAAGGAGTGGACATGCTTGGAGCTGGAATTTCATCTGAGTCAGAATAGAGACACTGACCATCTCAGGAAGGGCCCAGGGCCCAGTAGGAGAAAAAACATTGGGTTGTAGGAGGTGGATAGAGTCATAGTGTCTTGGGGGAGCAGTGCCTCTGAGGGGCTTATCATTGAGACCATGTTTGATGTTTTAGAAAATGGTCATGCTGGCATGAGAGGTCTGGGACCCCATTAGAATATTCTGCTAAGGAAAGCACAGGCTGGCCCTGTGGTTCTGAATAAGGGACAAAGAGAGGCAATGGAGTTTAGTGGAGGATCTGGTTCAATTGTAAGTGGTGCTGAGAGTTAATGATGTTACTTCCACATCATAAAAAAGACTTACAAGTAGAAAGGGCAGAGAGGGATGCTGGGAAGAGACACGAAGACTCACAAGGAGGAGCATGGCTGTTTCTGATGTGGGCTGTCCTTCTAGCCCTGTAACCATCTCAGGAAGATAACTGTGTGTCCTGTGCTGTCTGGCCAGTTTCTCAGAATGCCTGGGATGGACCATCTGGCTAAGAACAATTGTCTCTGTAGAGAATAGCCTTTGGTTCTTTCTATTTGACAACATTGTTTCCCCTGGACCCTTGCTGTGAAGTGAAGGGTTCATGATTTGTTCATGTGGCAAATCATGAACCCAACAGAAAGCTAAATAAAGAGGAACCCCCCCCCCCCCGGCTATGTGAACAGAGCAGTGACTTCACTTTCTTACAGTTTATACTTCTTATATATTATACGATGTGCTATGATAATATGTATGAAATCATATATTAACTTCATGCTAAAATGAAAGTAACAGCTTCAAAAAGGAAACTACTGAAGATCTGGAGAAGGAACTAAAGGAGAACATTCAGTTAGAATGACGAATAAACAATATAGAGAGAAGAATCAAGAGGAAAGTTCTGGAAATTATGCACCTCTACATATGAGGATGGAAGAGAAGGCTATACTCTTATAATGGAAAGTAGAGTATTAAGTTTTGTGATTCTAGGGACTCATACCATCCAAGAAGAAGGGAGAACTCCTAGCAGGGTTTAACACATCTTATCCAGAAAAAAGCACACTTGGAGAAACGTGTCCATAAATGGGAGATGACAATGTAAGCTTTGTGTGGCACCTGGTCTGGTTCCAGGGTAGCTTCCACAGAGACAAGAGATAGTGAGGTCGGTGTCTACCCTTGAAAGGGTTTCCTTGGCCTTGGTGGAATTCCTTTCCCTCTCAAAGGCCACTGCTCTCAAGGACAATTCTCTTCTCGTTGGTCCATTGTCTGGGGAAGACTTTACTTCAGACATCCTGGATACATTGGCAGTGACAAGAGCAGTCAACACAGTCGAGTCTCAAGCCTCATGCCCTGTCTTGGTAGGAGCAGGGTACCTCAGATTTATCTTCCTCTGTCATGGACTAAAGATTAGTTGGTTGAAATACAGTTTCTGGCACATTGCTCACCTCAGTCTTCCGGAGTTCAACTGAATCAGGATCTGTAGCTATGTCTACTGTATTTTCCCAAGCCTCAGTCTGTGAGGTCTTTCTCAGATGGCATCTGTCTTCTAAGTTAGACTCAGGGAGCCTGTCCACAGGCATAGGTGTGAGCTCAGCCTGCACCACAGAGATCAGATCTCCTGAGACTCTACCCTGAAGAAAAATGCTGCAGAGGAGAGCGTTCCCCTGCCCCAACTCCATCACAGGTTTTATGGGAATCAGGGCTTTGTACTTTGGAGGCAAGTGGCATCTTAACGGGAAGGTTACAAATTATTTTATGAATTCCTTTAAAGACTATTTTTGATAAAAAGCATCGAGAGAACTTTGGCAGGTACTATCCTGAAGCATTGCTAGCTTCCGAGCATGCCTGTTTCAGAACTTCACAGGTTGTAGCCCAAGTCCCTGGAAGGTGTGTGTCTGATAAGCATCCCTGTTCAGATAACAACTGAGGGAGAGACATTCAGACAGACTTCCGGGGTTTGCTAGCACATTTGGCTCTCATTCCCTTGAGTTACCTTTAGCAGAGTGTATATAAGCTTAAATTGTTCATCAACTTAGAAAGTCAAGGCTGTTTTACGCCATCCCTTCAAATTCTCATGCCATTCTGGCTTAGTTAGGGTTTTACTACTGTGAACAGACACCACAACCAAGGCAACTCCGATAAAGACAACATTTAATTGGGGCTGGCTTACAGGTTCAGAGGTTCAATCCATTATCATCAAGGCGAGAACATAGCGGCATTCACGCAGGCATGGTGCAGGAGGAGCTGAGGGTTCTACATCTTCATCTGAAAGCTGCTAGCAGAATATTGGCCTCCAGGCAGCTAGGATGAGGGTCTTAAAACCCACACCCACAGTGACAACCTACTCCAACAGGACCATACCTTCTAATTGTGCCACTCTCTGGATCAAGCATATACAAACAAACCATCATACATTCTGAACACCTTGTTTTTTTTTTGTTTTTTTTTTTTTTTTTTTTTTTTTTTTTGTTTTTTTTTTTTTTTTTTTGTGTGTGGAACAGGCTACCTCAAGGCTGAGAATGTGAGACAAGGATGCAATCTCCCAGGACCTTCTCTGCAGTGAGGGACATGATAAAGTGAGAAGAATCTGCAGACCAGGTAGAAGGGACAGCTGTGACCTGGAGTGTGTACCATGCTCTGGGAAGCAGGTGAGCTGTGACCTGCACTGTGCACCATGCTCTGGGAGGCAGATGAGCTGTGACTTGGAGTGTGTACCCTGCCCTAAGAGGAAGATGAGATGATAGTCTTCTGAGAGGTGTTTGAAAACTTACTGTCGCCTTCTGAGCCTGAATCTCCTTGGTGTTATCTAATCCTGTCTCTCTTGCATGACTGTGGCACTCTCAACTTCTACTCTAGGATGCTTATGGTTCTTTTCTGCTGGAATCTTTCCCTAGAGAATCGTGCTTTTATTAAGCTTTTCTGCCAAGATATAAACCCAGTTTCTCTTGAAGCACTTGCATGGGCTCTGGGTAGGTATTTGATGATAAATCCAAGAGCATGTCCTCAGTTGGAAGCAGGGATGCCATTTTTTATTGGCCACATTTCACTTGTCCAGAGGAGAATCCTGTATTGAACTTGGTCTCGCACATACCCTAAAGGAAACACTGAAGTCTCCCTGTGCAGAGCGCCCCTAAAGCTTCGGAGAGGTCTTAGCCTTCTCTGATATCCTCAAGTCCTAGGATTGGGTGCAGCATGACTCCCACCCCTCACTGGGTCATCTTCACTGTCTGATGGTTTCTCTGCAAGAGCATTGTTTATTTTGAGGTGGGAATGGAATGCAGGGAGGGTACTGCAATGACATTGCTGGGTAAACACTTGAATTTTTTTTCCCTTGTAAATCTTTAACATTCTCTTATATATTCTGGAGCTGAATGAGCGCGAATTCTCTGAGCCAGCTTTTGGGCAGTCAAATGAACTCCGGCCCCCCCCCCCCCCCCCCCCAAACCATTCTGTGTTTCCCTTTAGAAGCTGGAATTATTGGGATGTGTTCCTTCTAGTTTCAGGACCTCCTTTGTGACAGAAATCTGTTGAAGTCCTACATATATACACAGATGAATACATAAAAATAATAGAAATGATTAGTAAATGTTACTTGACTTAACATAGTTACTTTAAACAAAAATGATACAATGTTTCCCTTCCTTTGAGAGGGAGAGACAGGCTGACTCCATGACAGGTTTCAAACTGGCAGTTAAGGAGACTAGGCCTAGAAACTGGGCAAGTCCAGGCAAGCTCAGGCAAGTCAATTACTAATAGAAAAAGAGTCCCAGACTCCAATCTCCATCCCAGATAATGGTTCTGGAATGCCTAGAGATAGGGTAAGATAAAGCTCATCTACCCCAGAATCCAATGTGCTTTTTAAATTGAGCCTGTGAACTCACTTGGTTGTCTCTCCATTTTGGAATGAGGAACCCCCTCCTCATCCCATCCCCACCCACTACATGCTGGACTTCTGCAGAAAACACTCTTTGCTTTTGCATTCTGTATGAGTATGGGGTATCATTCTTTGGCAAACAATGGGCACTTACACCTTGTTCTCCCCCTCTACCTTCATTTCCTTGTAAATACCTTTTAAACAATATTCCTCAACCTGATGAGATAATCTCCAGAGAACAATATACCATCCTTGTCTTCTGGGACTGGAGGGTCCCCAGAGCATAGCATCAGAGGTAGGGCACACCTAAACCTTAGGCAGCTCCGTGCTCTACCAGGACAGGTGTGAGACCCAACACTGTTAATTACTATGGGTCTGGTAAAGTCATTATCAGTGACACTGCAGAGAACTGAATGGGCAGAGCTGAAAGTTTCAGAAAGAAAGGTCAGGGTATGTAAGAAACAGTGAATATTGAATATTAGCTGTGTTTCTTCTACGTGACATTCAGAGAATCAGAGACACACGATTTCACCTCCCATCTCTGCCCTTGATTGGTGATCAGCTTAATAAGTCACTTTACCCTCGAAAAGCTGATGTCTTTGTGTGCATGCCTCAGTAGGTCTTGTGAGACCAAAACCAGATTAGGCTCACAGAGAACTTGGCACAGTGCCTGGCTAAGGGGGACCCCTTCCAAGTTGGGGCAGTTAGTCACACCTACTCTGCATTCAGGTGAGAACAGGAGCTAGGCACCTTCCCCTTACGACCCTGTTGCTCACATGACTAACTGGCTGTTGCTATGGTGGATTTGGCGTTCACTGGGATGATCAGCTGCCCGCTGCATAAGGCCCCCTGTTCAGATCACTGGCTGTTCCTACCCTAGGAGGTATGGAGGAGGTGCTGGCCAGCAGCCCTCATCGTCCACGTCTAGAAACCAGCTGCTTCTGCTTAGCAACCTACTGAGCCCAGTGAACTGAGGGAATAAGGAGAGCCTGTCAGATGATACAGGCTGTGGGAGGAGGACCCTGGGCTCTAGTCATGAGGAATCCAAGGTTAACCTCCATGTGGGGAGAGGAAAGAGCCAAGGTCAGCCATCCTCTGGGGCTTTATTTTGCTTATACCAAGGACTTTGCTCATATAATGACAAGAACAAAATCTGCAGATGCTGAGGACTTCTTCACAGACATAAGATATCTCTGAGCTACCCAGAACACTCCCCTGCCTCTCAGTTGGTGTCCTGATGGCGGAGAGAGTGGATTTAGATTCACTGCGATTAGCATCCAACTATTTAGCCAGCTAGACAGCCAAGCCATCACATAAGCTTTCCCTGGTGGTTCTCCGCAGAGGGAACAAACACAAAAAGTTAGGTGACCAACTCAGACAGGCATAAACTGTATACCTTGATAAAGTCTGAACCTGCTTCGATACGATCAAAGTTAGAGGAATTTATGTCTCTTGATTGGCTTTCCAATTTAGTATGACATCAGAGACATTTGTGCTTGTACAGTGTGCTTTCACTGTAAGGTTAGTTAAGCCTAAGACAAGAGCTGGGTCAGCACAGAGCCCCAGGGAGCAAGATGATGGCATAGCCACTATTGTGAAATTCTTCAGAGAAGTTTGCATGCATGAGCTGGGACTACCTCAGGAGTCTCTTTCTACAGCACTTTCAAACACCCAGACTATTGCTCCCAAATATAAACTCTTGAAGTTATATTGGAGGGCAGCATTGCCAGTCTTCTTCTATCCCTGAGGAGTACTAATGTACAGACCTGATTTTCTAAAACACAAACAAAGCATTTTCTTTTAGTAATTAATGATTATTGAATCTTTGCACATTAGGCCACCACCAACCCTGTAGCTTCCAGCTCAGGCCTCTGCTCTCCTGTGATGTCTGAAAGGAATATTTGGAAAACTTGACTTCAATCCTGCCATTTGCCATTTGATAGCTATTTGATTTGGGGTGGGAAATAAAATTTCTCATGAAAAAGGACAAAGCTAATAATTAAACTAAAAAGCATACTTTTTGGCATAAGCTTCACTGTTCTCTCTTTCATGACAGTGATTGAAATTCAGACATGGTAGAAAGAAGAACACATAGTTTATCATTGAAAAGAAAATGAAATCGTAGCTACCCACAGGAAATCCCTTCATCTGTTTCTACTGACATTAAAGCCTGGTCCAGAGTAGCTTGCTCTGCATCCTTCATAAAGAAGGGAAGATGAGAATTGGTACTGAAGTGTCAGGCCCATGGGCCCTATGGGTAGGGCTGATCGGATGGCTGTGGGTTTGGGCTAGACTAGAAACAATGCAATTGGCCCTGTGGTGCTCCCACAAGACAAATGGCCAGGATGTACACTGGCCACTAGGAGATGTATGATAACCTCAGGTGTATCCTCTCTACAAAAGCTTCCATGCCACCTGCTTGCTAAGTGTTATACCATCTTTACTTGCCAAACACACAGAAAATTATAATATCACTTAGAAACTTCCAAGTGATTTCGAAACAGTGGGCCATTGGAGGCCATCTGGGGACCACATCAGAACACAGGTTTCTGTTTAATGCAAGAGCATCACAGAGGTCTTGATTAGACAGACGCTCACTGAGGTCACGATGAGCATTGTCCAGGTATCCAGTAGACAGATGTCTACCTGCAAAGGTGTGGTATCAGTAGTGTGACATTGTGTCTACAGTAGGAGACAGAGTGATGGGTGCTCAACTCTCTTCTCTCTATTCCATTCAGGCCTCTGCTCATGGAATGGTACCTACTACACTCGGGGCAGGTTTTCTCTCTGACAAAGCTCTCTGGAAGCTCCTTCACAGAGCTGTGTCTCCCAGGTGATTCCCAATGCAGTCAAGGTGACAAAGATGATTAACCATCTCAAGTCCTGACCTGTGCATGTGGGTGGAGGGAAGAGTGTCTGGTGGGGAACTGGGGGAAAGGCATGACAAGCATCAGGAAATAAGAGAGGAGAGACATGTCTGCATACACTGTGAGGGCCCTCCAACTCAAGAATTATTTATCTCATTGTTTTCAGCAGGAGGTGGAAGAAGTTATTAGGCTTCAAATAATCATGGTATAGTGAATCTAAAACACCCTATACTCAACAGGTGAGAGATATGTTCCAGCAGGCACAACCAGCATCAAGATATCAATGGACTAGGGTGATAGATATTGAGGGATTTGCTACTGAGTCCTGAACCACAAACTGTAGGTAGAAATCACACTAGACTTCAAATAATAAAAAACTTTAGAAAATGCTGCTCTTAATTTTTATATTTTTGGAGTGACAATGTGTTATTAGTTAATATATTCAAACATTTCATCAAAATCAACAACTTTCCATTTATGTTCTTGTGTTTTCTAAAGTGGTTTTTAAGTTACTTCTGTAGCTTTACTTGTATTGGGAGGCAGAGAGGACACAGAGAGGAAGGCAAGGAAAGAGAGGGGATAACATGAGCCATAGCTTCTCAAGAGGAGTCAGTGACCCGGGATGAAGCACAAGAGGCATGTTGGAAATAGGATGAAGGGCAACCTGGTACAGGCATCCTTTTACCCTGCTGAGTAAGATGGAGAATATGACTGAAAGCTGTTGTAAATTCTAAGGAGTTCAAATACTGGCTCACGGCCAATAATCTCTTTCAGAATTGTAACAAGTAAGCCAGGTCTGTCTGATGGATGTCACTGCCCAGGACATTGTGGGTGTGAGATAAGTGTGTGTCTTCCTGCTAGAGTATATCTATTCACCCAGACAGAGCAATGACAAAGAAAACATCCTTCCCAAGACTAATTTGATAAATCATTGGGTTTACTGGAGTTTCTTAAAAGGTCAGGGAATTACATGAGTGTAGACAACTGACTACAAGCTACTCTACTGAAGAAGGAGTGGTTTTAGTTGTCAAATTGACATAGCCTACGGTCACCTAGGAAGTGAGTTGTTTACACTAGGTTAGCCTGTGGGTGCATGTTTGTGAAGAGGGTTATCTTGATTGTCTAGTAGGAAGTAAGAAGACATATTTACTGTAAGTGGTACCAGTCTGCAGACAGAAGATCCTGGATTGTTTAGGAATGAAGCCACTAAGCCGGCCAGAATACTGCATTAATTCATCCATCGATCTCTGGTCTTGACTGTAGATGTGATGCAAGCAACTGTTTTAAGTTCTCACCACCTTGATTTTTCTGCCATGAAGGACCATAAGCTAGAACTCTAAGCTGATGTAAGCCGTTCCGCCCTTAAGTTGTGATGAAGCTGAAACAAAGAGTTTCCTCTCCCCAGAATTGTGACAGGGTTAGTACACTTCATGATCCTTGTATCCACTTCCTCCTCTCATTCCAGAAAGAAATGTTTGTCTTGAAATGGTCTCATGGGCATATCTACAGCTCTCTGATGTCAATACAGCAACGAAAAGATTCCTACAACCGCCACCCACACCTGTGGGTATGAGAGTAAGATGTGAAAAGGAGCTGTCACTGGTGGCCAATGCTGATATTTATGTGTCGACATTGCCTTCTGATGGGTGAGAAAGTCCCTACCACATCTTCCCATCTGCTATTTATCCCTCACGGTGAGCAGACAGCTGGCAGCCCAGCTTAGGGGAGTAAACTTCCCAGACTGGCAAATTGGGATGTTCCTTGCCCATGACCTCTTAGTCACCTTGCAGCTTAGGCCAGAGAAGTCTTATTGTCTGATACATATTTTACTGTATCATTTTTGTAAAGAAGACTCTTTGTCAGATACATTTTATTGTATCACTTTTGTATCGCTTACTTTGTCTGATTCCTTTCAGCTCCTAGAATATCAGAGTGTGGAGGAAGCAGATGGATACCTTTAAAATGCTACATTTTGTAACAGGAACCATTTTCTAAACCTACAGCTCAGTTATGTATACATTTTTTTTTCATTTGGTTCTTTGAATTCCTAAGACAAATTTATCTGTTTTGGTAATATTTCAACCATCCAGTATGTGCAAATTACATATTGAACCCTAACATAAAGGAGAAAGTTTCTTGGCATTGTTGGATTTGAATGGTTTCCCGTTAGCTGGATGAATCTAAAACCATCGTTCATTCGAGACAGACACCTCCAGTTAAATCTAGAAAAGACTTTGGTAACACATTTGGTAGAGGCATGATTGTTTTGACATTGGGATAATGTTTAATAGTGTGGATAAGTCAGTTAACTTCATGGAACTTGAGTGAGGAAGTTTTATCTTCAAATAACTTTAGAGAGACCATAGGAGCACTTAAGGATCTGGGTTTGGCAGGGTGGTCCTCCCACGGTCCTCCAGACAGGCCTGGAAGGATGTGGCCAGAAGTGTGCAGTTTCCCCACAGGCCCTTTCATGGAACAGGATCAGACACAGGTCGCTGACAGAGGAAGCAGGTTCACTGAGAGTCCATTTGCAAAGCTTCCACCTCTGTTCTCAGGACTGAAACAAAATAAAAACCTATTCAGAGAAGCAGAGCAGGACACATTTATAAAACAGGTTTAAGCCTAGAGCTGCAGCCCTCAAATTTTCCAAGTAACTGAAACTCAAACACACTGTTCACCATTGCTAGGGCTTTCATGCAAAAGCCATTCTCAGATAGCATGGGTGTGTGGTATCCTGTATGGAGAATGCAATTGAAATTCCAGCACTTTGTTTACTTGTTTGTTAGCTAATTCATGATAGATTCCTTTTTCAAGTGATGTGAGGAGTTGGAGCTGGCAGTACCTGCAGCTAGCTGAGCACTATAGAAAGAATCCTGGGTCATACACAGTTCTCTGTAATGTTAAATTCTTGTTCCATGCACAGCAAAACTCAAGGGAGTCTTCAGATGCAGTCACCAACTCTCAGATAATACCAAGGGTCTCTTTTGAAAGGCTCTGGCTGTACAACTAAGTGAAGATCTCTCCCACTGGGATTAAGCCTCCAAAGAGCATAAGGTGATACAATAGCTCTGTGAGGAATGCCAGTCCAGGAGGGCCACCAAGAACACCGTTTATATACCTCTACTTACATCTACATACTGTCTACAACCTCTTTGTTCTGCCCTTCCTTTCTCACCTCCTTGCTCCCTATACTCCTTTTCTTTTGTTCCTTCCCCATCCTTTTCAAGTTGTCCTTGAACTCACTCTGTGGCCAAGGATGACTTAGAACCTCTGATTCTTCTGTTCCTACCTCTGAAATGCTTGGGTTGCTGCTGTGCATCATGGTATTTGGTTTATTTGATTCTAGAGGTCAAACCTCTATGGCTTTCTGCATGCCAGACTACTGAGTCTCATCTCTATCTCCCTCCGTCAGATGTTTTCTGATGTCTAAGTTACTGAAGTTTAGATAACTGTACCAACATGTACTATATTCTTAAAGACAGACTTTGATAAGGCAGCAAAGCCCTTTGATTAAAATAAAGCACAGAATGTATAGGCAAGCACTCACAAGAAGTTTGGCATGAATGTTACATACTGTGACCCAAGGGCCGGAACTCAGGTCAGATAGGCAAATGGTGGCTGAGCCACTATGATCAAAACTGAATCCACTCACTCTGTCCTTGAACTCCTCCCTGCCTAGCTACCTGAGAACTGATCATAAATGGTAGGTAGAAGGCACCAGACTGCAATCAAGGATTAGCTGTCAGCATCAGTTGGGAAATTTTTCTTCAGCCTTGCTCTGTCTCCATCTAGAAACTTGCTGGCCACTGCCCCACTGGGAAGGCTAGCACTGGTTTCATACCCTGTGACTCCTGTTTGACGTGCAGGCCTGGCAATCACCAGCCTTTAGCTTAATAAGCCTCAGCCCTGCTAATCACAGATTACCCTCTGTCCATATTGCCTGATTGCTTGATCAAGGTAGTGAAACTTCTTCCAAGCTTGGGCTTTATTCTCCCAATGGATTCTTTCTGGTTCAAATCTTATTTCCAAGGCTCCTGCCCCCAATCTTAGTACCCATAACAATGCTACGGTAGGAAGCAGGACTTCTGACAGACATGGGTTGATAGCCAGTAATGTCAAGGCATAGCAGACAGACAGCCTTTCAATGTGTCCTCTCTTTTCCTGGAAGGAAGGCAATTAGTAGCTGTGGTTCTTCTGCAAGGAGCCAGAGCCTTACCAAGTATATCACTGTCTCTGCTGATCTGAAGGAAAGGCTTCTGTGAGAATGGAGTGAAGTGGTGGAGAGAAGCAATTGTTTGTGGCTTCACCTGCCATCCCCCGAGCACACTACAAGGCTCCTCAGGCAGCCTCAGTACAGAGGTGAGCGATTCTCCCTGCTCCTGGTCCTCTTGTTATATATCTGTTTGTATGCTTTTAAATTTCTTTTTAGCAGCTTTTGGATAATGCTACCTTTCAATAATCATCAAGGAAAATCAATCCAATGGCAATAAATAAATAGATAAATAGATAAATAAATAAGTAAAGAAGCAGAACAGTAAGTAGAAAGAGATGTGTCTTCCAATGCATATATACTTATAAGTATCTGTGTGGACACACACACACACATACACACTACACCATAGGTCCTTGAAACTCGGCCTTGACAACTTAGATGGCTGGATACTGAATGGTGGGTGAGGTGATTAGGTGATTCCTTCCCAGCCTTCCGCTCCTCCTTCTGATTGCACCACGAGCGAACGGCATTGCTGCCCATCTCCCTGTCGGCATCCTAGCAGTGGCTGGGCGATCCATGCACCTGCATGTGTTGTGCCAGCGGAAGAACATCTAGACGATGGCCAACGCCTGCCCCTCACTGCTGTGAGCCCTGCTATAGAGGGAAACTCACACACAGGCTGGTGAACTGAGCAGAGACAAGGAGAACTTGAGAAGATAGCAGATGCCCTGGGAAGGCTCCAGCTGCCCGAGCTTCCCACTGGCCAGCAGCCAGCTGCAAAGAAGGAGCAGATACGCAGCACTGACACAGTACTTCAGAAGGTTGCCATTGGAAAGTCATTGTATTTTTAGCAGGTTCTAAAATAGATAGCAGCCATAGTTCAAATCCCTGTCTAATCGCTTGCCAGCTGTTTGAGCAATCTAAAGTTTCAAATCTTCCTATTCTTACCAGTTGCTTTGCAACTTAGGATGAAAAACACGAGGTTAGGGATACTTAAATAAATAGTAGCATACCCAGTGAAGATTACTGCAGCCAAGGAAATTAATACAGAACTCTTTGTATGTGTGGTAAGAATATTTAAAATACATTCTTTCATCCAGTTATTTGCACATGATGAAGCACTTCTTTTCCAATTTGTGTGCATGTACACATCTATTATCTACGAGACATAAATATGTGCTTTTGACTGTCACTGAAATACAAATCCAAGCGGGAGGAGGAAATGGAAGCCATTTCCTTCAGCATAAATGCTATTTCTGGGACCTGCCTGGCAGGATCCCAAGTTAGGGGAAGGGGTCACACTTCTCCCTAGAGCCACTGCACAGCAGAGAAGCTGAGGGCATCCTGCTGTTCAGCTATCTTGGGCTTTAAGAATGCTCAGTGGTGGACCTGTCTGGATGCCCTTTGAAGCTGAAGTTCACTGTGAACACAAGCTGGTCCTTACACAACTTTCCCACTGAGTCTGTTTCTACAGAAGCATGGGAATTTGTATGTACTCCTTTTCCAATAAAACACTTTTCTCAACCGTCTTTGAAACTTGGGTCCAGAACCTGTGATTATCCAGTTTTTCCCTCTCAAGTAGCTCTTACAACATGTTCTTAGGTGTTTCTGGGGTGAGCTGGCCAGTTGGAAGCCAGGATGCTTGGCACCAGAGAGGGTCTTTGAGGTGAGTTCCTAAGGCAGAACTGCCTGCTTGGTTATGAATTTAATGTCTACACTAGAGAAGGGAGCTGCTAGCTAGGGAAGGAATCTTGTCTGTCAAGTCCCTGGTGGCTCAGTCTCAGAGTGGCAGAGGTGTTATGCCAAAGTGCACCAGCTCAGGCTGCCAGGCTCCAGCCCAGCTCAGGGCTTCCTGGCTGAAGATTCCACACACAAGAGAGTCAGTGTACTCATAGGCTTCCTCCTGACATCAGTACAGATGAGAAGTTAAGACTTCATCCCAGAAGGCAGGGAGGAGAAGCTCCTTAAGCAGGAGACTGACAGAAACTGGCTTGTGGATTTGTGAGATGATTCTAGAGGGAAGGATTGAGTGGAAGCTTGGCCAACAACTGAAGTCAACTGTGTCCTGGCCATGTGGCAGTAGAGAAGTGACCACAGCTAGAGCCAACTGTAATAGACCCAGGGTTTTTAACAGAAGCTAAAACAAAGGATCAGTGTCTGTCTTCCTGACCAGAGATGACTTGAAGATTTTCTTAGTACACGATTATTAAAGATTACAGCTTATCAATCTCTAGGAACATAGGGATACATAGGGTGTCAAGTTCTTCCTTTTACCTCTAAGAAATGATTGGCATTTGATCAGAGTGGGGAACTAAGCTGACAGTCCCCATAAACTTCTGGGGTACAGAGCAGCATTCTTAGGTCAGACTCTTCCAGTTCCACAAGTATTGTCTTCACTGATCCATCACTTACCCACTAACCAGTCAGTACTGGTTGGATGTGTCAGCTGTGTCCCCCAAGCCAAGCCTGAGGCCTGTGGAACTGAAGAAAATTCAGTTTCTTCTAACATGTTCTCGTTCTCAGAGACCTGACATGCAGCATTTCCATAGCTAACTTGATGACCAGCACCTGTCTCGTTCCAAAACTCACTCTGCAGCACAGCCTCAGAGGTTAGTGTGCATGAAATGTCTTATGTGTCCAATAACACTGGAATGAGGAAATGTGGACTGTCATTATTTTCAGATTACCCAGTTAAATAGCCAGGCTATCTGAATGAGTCAGCTAAAAGCTAAAACAGTAACTTTATTAAAGTAGCTTATTAAAGAAAATATGAAAATGATCTTCTGTAGGGCAGGGATTAACTTAAAATATAATGAGGCTTATATTAAAGAATCTTATGAACTTAAAAAGTTGGCCTTTTGACATCGGTATGACAATATTTGTGGAAAATTCTAAAAATACCTTTAGATAGTTGAAAATAGTCTTCAGAGTTTGAGAAGGATACAGTTCCCATGTATGATGAGCCACGTGTCCCTAGTAACAATGTCCAAGGAAATAAATGATTATCAGTACTTTACATAGCTGAAAACAGCAAAAGGTAGGCATTTTGATGAGATAGTATATTATATTCATATTTATATCATACTTTCTCCACAGAAAGTTTGATCTTGATATTACTTTTAGATAAAGAGCAAAGTATTTATAAAAGTTTAAGCAATACATAATAAGGAACAAATAGTACATGAACTACAAGGGTTAGCACAGTTTCTGAAAGTGATCTGTAACTACATCTCAGTAATGTAATGGTATCTTGGCTAACATAGGAAAAATATGAACAGAATCAAGTTCTAGGTGACACAAACTGATTCTTAGTTACAATTTTTAAAACGAACTGTCATTTACTGAAGACTCATACAAAGTAAGGTTCTCCAAAACACAACTTCATAGGGAATCTTATGGAAATGCAGCCACTGATTTCATAGCTACATCCTAGTGTGCAACATTGAGCCAGGAGGAGGCGCCCCTCCCCACTTCCTGGATCTGTGCTATGGGAGGGTCCCATATGGTTTGAATAAGGAGTGATTGACAGCCTGCCTCCACGATGTGAGAGTAAAGTACCTGGATGCTGCGTTCACTGGGAGAATAGTCATCGCAATCTCTTGAATCTCACACTGGTCGACAACTTTCCTCTAAGTACATTCTTTGCCCCTTCCTAGTGCCAGGATTCTTTTCTCTTTACTCTTTGCCAATCTCATATATGCTGAAATTTGGTTGCCTTTGCCTCTCAATCCCCGCTCCTGCAATGAAACCCTTCTTTATAGTCCCTTCTCTTCCTTTCAAATATGTTGTGTGTGCCCCACTGAGTTTTACCATGGTTGTTTGCAAAAGTCTTGATGAGAAGTCTTTTTGTTGGAGCATGGGTGGTCTCAGAGGATATATTGCTGAAGAAAATGACACTGTCCCTCTAAAAACATGAACCACCTGTAGACCCACAGGACACAGTGGGGACTCAACTCTCTGAGCCACTCATGGAGAAATGTCACTAGTCCCAGTCTTGTGCAGGTGACTAGGCTGCCATGGTGTCATGAGTATAATGCCCTTGTTGTGCCCATAAGGGAAGGTTTCACAGCCCTGCTTCACATCTCTGTCTTCTACATTGCTTCTGCCCCTTGTTCCGTGGTGCTTCCAGAGCCTGGTGTGGGGTGATCTCATGATTCTTTAGTTTTGAATGAGAATAAATTGATCTCTTTCAGAAAACATAGTTTAATGAACACACACTTTTCTTTAGGAGATAAAAGAGATAATTGAATGGTCAGACATTATATTCTGATTATAAAATATACTTAAAGAATATAGTATCCATATTAAAATAATAATAGAAATTAGGAAATGTTGCAGGAAGCCCAACAAGATGATGTCCAGCAAGTGTTGTATTCCGGATTTTCACTTCCTGTGTGTTCTCTATGGCCTTTGACCTCAGGGTGGAAACAGTGAGACACCACAATGAAAGCAAGCTTGCTACCACCCAGGAGGTTCCTGGAGCTTCTTCCTTGAGCCTTCTTCCTGGAGAGGAGGCTCAAATAAACAAGAAAGGGCTGGAGATCTGCAGGGACCATACAGAAAAGCCTGAAATGGAGCATTTAGAACCAACTGAATGCTTACTTTATATCATTTAACAGAAATGATACTGTGACAAGGTACTCAGCCATGACAATTTTATTGTCCCTACTATGCTTGTGTTGACACATGCAAAGCTGTGTCTGTACTGACACTCATATTAAGCAAAAAATATGCTGTTTGCATAAAGCTTGCTGCCTACCATGTTGAGGTTTTATCTGAAACATATCCCAAGGACTCATGTGTTAAAGCCTCATTTCCAATGCAGCAATGTCCAGAAGAAATCCTCTGGGGACATGATTGGATAGTGAGGCTCTGATCCATCTGTAAATTACTATTGAAGTATTCATAATTTGGCAGCTTGTTGAGAAGTGATGGAAAGTTAAGGGGTGGGACCGAGCCGAAGTGATAAGATCCTTGCTAGAATGCCTTTAAAAGGTTTATTTTGTACCTGACTCCCTCCTGCTCCCCCACTCCATTCAGCTCCCTTGGTCATTCTGAGGTACACAGTTTTGCTTTCTAACTCAGTGGTTCTGACTCACCAACGTATCAAAGAAGTAGGACCTCTGCTGGAAAAGCCAGAGGCCAACAAGAGCTTTTCTTCCTTTAAGTGTCTTTATTGGGTATCTTATTGCAACAGAAGAAGTCCAGTTCACTCAAGTCTTAAACTGTTTTTGTTTCCCCTGCAGACACAAAGGCAGTGTAATAAAACAATGCAGGCTAACCACCAGAAGCAGAACAGTTACTGCTACCAGGAAATTCTTAATATCTCAAAAGCTGTCACAAATTGACTTCTTTCTGAGACTAACCAAATGTTACTAAAGAGAACTGGATTATCTTTATTTATTTATTTATTTATTTCTCAACTTTCTACCAGTTAACCTTCCTAAATGCTCAACCAGTCCTTTATTAATTTTTCTAGTTCCTACAGAATAAATATTAGGGCTATCAGTTCATGCTCTGGATTTATGTGTCAAATGTGCAGGCTCCAACGTAACACACACCTTTGTACAGCACCTTTCCTATAAAACATAACCTCTACGCTCTGACTATACGCATGAAGTGTCTGCTGGGTATCTAGCCTGGCAAGCACACTATCACCCTCAGTGCAGTTGAGATGCTTTTGGCTGTGCATAGTGTGTGGCCATGCATGAGATGGCGAGGTCACCATCTCAGTCCTGATCACTAACGTTCCTTGTGATCTTTTCATCAGTAAACCCAGAAAGGTGACGATTGTTCCTCCTGTGATTTGAACTGTGGGGGTTTGACTCAAGAGGTTCCAGAGAAGAATTCTAGTATGTGGTTAGAGGCTGGTTTTGTGGTATTTTGGCAAAAAGTTTGGTTGCATTTTTGTCTTTGCTTGAAAAAAAAAATCTGCCGGAGGCCAAATTGAAATGCTTTGGATTAATTGCACTGGCAGAGGATATCTCACAACAGCCTAGTATTGATTCAGTCATGTGGTTATTAGGGTTCACTCTTATGGAGATCTGTAAGGAAAAGGAGCAGGCTGAGAATGGAAAGTTTCAAAACATGCAAGTTGAGGAGAAAAGGGGGCACCAGGAAGTGGAATGGGGCTAAAGCCTGTGTTCACAGAGATAATCAGATTAAAGGAGAGGCTTATATTATGTGGAATAAAGTGAGTGGTGACCTCAGACAAGACTGCACCCAGCTAAGCATCCAACATGTGAAAAGGAATTAAAGAAAAAGTTAGATCTGGGTGTGGTGGAACACGCCTTTAATCCAAATACTCGGAAGGCAGAGGAAGGAAGGAAGGTCTCTCAGTTCAAGGTCAGCCTGGTCTACAGATTGAGTTTCAGGTCAGCCAAGTTTAGGCAGTGAAGGAAACCATCAAAATCAGAAAGCTGGTGAAGATGTAACTGAACATGGGAGCCATGTTCCAGCTCCAGCAAGCTTTTGGCAACTTTGGCTACATGGTTCTGGCTTTAAAGTCAAAGATAAAACAAAGGGGCTACAGAATCTGCCTCCATGACCAAACACAGCCATGTGTCAGGGGTGTCCCTGCATGGAGGCTTAGAGAGGCTATATGTGAAGTTGTGAAGGTGAAGCCTGGGTTGCATTGGAGATTCTCCAATGCACTGTTGGATATTCCAGACCCTTGGGATACCTGCCAAGATCAGCTGCTAAAAGGGAGTGGAACCAGCCCAAGAGAAAGAAGTGTGTTGGTGCAGTCAACAAGGCCAAAGTGAGTCGGAGTTCTGAAGACTGTTCGACATCAGACATGGAAACAGAGTTTGGATTTTGCCCAGCTGGTTTGGTCTCACTTTGGTCCTGTATTTCCTGACCATTCTCCCTTTCTTCTCTTTTAGAATTGTATATCCTGTGCCATTGTATGTCCAAAGTATTTGACCTGCCTCTTCATTTTGACTTTACTGGAAATTACGGTTAAGAAGTTGCATGAGTTTCAGGAGAAACATTGAACTTTGGACTTTTAAACAAGTTTGAGACCATTATCGATTATAGAGACTTTTGAAGCTGGACTAAATGCAGTTTGCATTATGCTATGGCTATAAGCCTATGGGGGCCAAGGAGTGGGATGTAGTGGTTTGCATAAATAATGTCCCCATAAGCTCCTAGAGACTAAGTCACCAAGCAAAGAGCATGCACAAGCTGTCCTGGGCCCCTGGCACATATGTAGTGGAGGACTGCTTTGTCTGGCCTCAGTGGAAAAGGATGCTCCTAATCCTGTAGACACTTGATATCACAGGGAAGGGGGACACCCTCTCAGAGGCAAAAGGGAGGGGGAAGGAGGAGGGTGAAAGAACTCTAGGAGGAGAGATTTTAAGGGGGGGTCAACATTTGGGATGTAAATAAATTAATCAATTTTTAAAAATCGCTCCCATAGGCCCATAAAGTGTGGTACTATTAGGAGATGTGGCCTTGTTGGAAGAAGTGTGTCACTGGGGCAGGCCTCGAGGTTTCAGATACTCAAGCCTGGGCAGTATACCACTGTTCTTCCTGCTGCCTGTAGAACAAGATATAGAACTCTCAGCCACCTCTCTGGCACCATGTCTGCCCGTGTCCTACCATGATGATAATAGACGAAATCTATGAACTGTAAGCCAGCCCCAATTAAATGTTTTCTTTTTATAAGGGTTTTCATGATCATGGTGTCTCTTTACAACAATAGAAACCCTGATTAGGACAGACTGCATTTTATATTATAAGACTAACATTAGAGTTTGCTTACAAGAGGTAAATAGTTATGGCTTAAAATGGCAGTTTGTGTGTCAGTTGGCAAAGAACACACAAGAGTGGGTTAGATTTAATTGTCAGTTTGATACAACTTAGAAGCCCCTGTGAAGTCAGTCTTAAGGAGGAAATTGTCTAGATCAGGCTGATTTGTAGAAATGTCTAAGAGGAATTATTTTGATTGTTAATTGACATAGGAAGACCCACGCCATTGTGGATGGTGCCATTCCCTAAGCAGAGGGTCCAGAACAGTGTAGGAGTAGCAAGAATGAATTTATTTTCTCTTTGCTCTTGACAGTAGATGTGAGGTGGCCAGCTGCTAGAATTCTTGCCTTGGTTGTTCCAAAATAATGGACAATAACATAGATTGAAAACCGAATAAACTTTTGCCTTCCACATTTTGCTTGTTGGAGGTTGGGGATGGAGAGAATTTTATCATAACAGTGAAAACAAAGCTAGAAAAGTTCTCGGTAGTTCTTTTTAATGATTTCTTTATTTTTACATATGATGATTCCCACAGCAAGCAGAAAATGCCATCAGATGTTTTGAACTAGCATTACAGAGAGCTGTGAGCCATCATGTGGGTTATGAGAGCCAAATACTGTCCTCTGCAAGAGCAGCAAATGATCTTTCTTTACTGCTTAGCCATTACTGTATCCCTGTGGTACCTCTTTATCTAATAACAGCAAAGGTTTTCTTCAGATTATAAATTAAATTTAATCCAAATTTTTACACATTTACTTTTAATTTATGTCTTTTTATTTGATGTGTTTAAAATTCTTTTAGCTATTAAAATTAAATCAAGTATAATAAACATTATTCTGTTATTCTGAGGAAAGTGTAAAATGGTAGCTAGTGTTGTTCCTCTGCTACCACAAGACAATGATAAAAGGATATACAGAAATAATAAAAGGATATAGAGTTTAAAATTTAGTATGAAGCAGAAAGGAAAGATTCCAGGATTGCTGGTAATTTGATCTGATTACATTTACTTGTTACCAAAGGCTAGAGTTTCAGGTTTGATTGGCATTTATGTGACAGAAGTTATATTTTTCCTCTTTTTGCTTAAATTTTTGAATCTATATTCCATCAATTTTGGGATTGAGACTGTAAGACACATGATTAGGTCGTTTAAAAGCTTTTGTCTTCATTTGGGTTTCATTGCTATGAAGAGACTCCATGACCAAGGCCACTCTTATAAGGGACAGCATTTAGTTGGGAGCTGACTTACAGGTTCAGAGATTCAGTCCATTATCATCATGGCAGGAAGCATGGCAGCATGTAGGTAGACAAGGTGCTAGAGAAGGAGCTGAGAGTTCTGCATCTTTATTCGAAGGCAACCAGGAGAGACTGACAACCTCAGGCAGCTAGGAGGAAGCTCTATTCCACATGGGTAGAACCTGAGCATAGGAGGAGACTTCCAAAGCCTACTCCTATGTAACACATTTCCTCCAACAAGGACACACCCCCTAATCTACTGCTCCATGGGGCAAGCATATTCAAACCACCACAGAACCCTAGAACATTTCAATCTGATGTTAAGGATTTATACCCGATTTTCAATTCTGTAATGGTTTCCCAGCACTGATCTTCAGTGGAGTTATCCATTCATGCTTTCTTCTTCCAGCCTAATCCCCCATGGAACATGACATTGTCTTCCACAGAGGCACTGATGGTCATTAGCCTCTTAGGAAGGGATGGAGCCTGTGGGCACTTTTCATGACAGAAAGTTGAAGTACAGAATCTGGAGCAGTTATCCATACTTGCAGTGTATTTTATGGTAAAACAGGGGACTAGGTGATGTGTTTATAAAAAGATAAAGGGTATAGGGATATGTTCTATGGGGGTGTGGTGAGGTATGGGGGGAGGGGGTGCCTCCTCAGCGGGCCCATGCCAAGACATTCCTTCCCTCTGAGAGACCAGCCACATGAGACAGTATATCATAGAATAGAGTTTATTTGGGGTGTGGGGAGGGGAGTTAAAAGAGAGTAGAGGCAGAGAAAGGCAGAGAGAAGGAGAGAGTAGAGAAGTAAAGGCTGGCCATGACCATGTAGAGAGAGGAGAGAAGGTAATGGGGTGAGGAAGAGCAAGAGGTAAGAGAGAGAAGCAGGAGTAAGAGAGTAAGAGAGAGAGAGGAAGGGCAAGCAGTCCCTTTTATAGTAGGCCAGATCTATCTGGCTGTTGCCAGGTAACTGTGGGGAGGAGCATACCTGTCTGTTGCCAGGTAACTGTGGAGTGGAGTTTAGACAGAATACAGACAGGATATACAGTTTTTCAGACATTAAAAGGCCATGGATATTGTTCTGAAGGTAGAACTGTGAAGAATTAAACAATGAATGTATTTCTCAGAACTAATAAAGCTACCACTGAGGCAAGGGGACTTTGTCCAGATACCACACAACTACAGTTCGATCAGCTGATCACAGAAGTGTTTAAGCTTAGAGTAAGGAGAATCCAGAGCGAGTGGCTGCAGTCTTTCTCTGGAAAGCATGGATGAACGTCTCCAACTGACAGAATAATTCTGCCAAAGAACTCATCCTTGGGATCCTCCCTTCCTGGGTCTTTCAGATGTAATTGCTGTTCCCTGTCTGGGAAGGAGAAATGTCTCAATTAGGAAAACCTATGTAAGGAGACCTCCTAGCGTCTGACACAAACTCTTCATTCAGCTGAAGACACTGACACGCAGATCATGCCTTCTTCAGGAAGCTGGGCGATGACACTTCCTGGCAGCCCCAGACACTTCAGAATTGAGATCCAGTCTGTAGGTAGAGGGCTGTCTCCCCTGTCTGCCAGCCCACACAGGCAAACACCCCACTGATCATTCCTGGACTTTCTCTTGGCTTCCAGCACCTTACTCGGGGCCTGTCCAACTCTCATTCAGTAGGCTCTTCTCTGTCCAAAATACTTTCTTAAACCTTCTTACGATCCTGTAAAACACAGACGCGGCATTTATAGGAAACAGGATGCCAACTGCCTGCTGTAAAAGGAAACAGAACAGTCACTCTAGACCTTTGAAGGGCTGAAAGGCGGGATCCTGCTCAAAGCTGAAAGTATCAATGAGGGTGCAAGCTGGTATTAGCACAAAGCCCTAAATCTTCTGCACTGAGAAAAGGGGCCAAGGAAGCTTTTCAGTCCAGAAACACACACATGCACGCACACACACACACACACACACACACACACACACACACACAAATGAATGAGAAATCAGTACTTTCCAAGATGCAAATGAAAAACCCTCTTTCAACATGTCCTCAGGTGTGGAAAGAATTAGTCTCACACATCACTATCAATTGTATCTGAGTGGCCTGCAGCAAATGGAGAAAGCAAACTTGCCTATTTTTCTCTGCAGCTGTATAAATTGGAGAAGATGTGGTTCAAAAAATCATGTCACGTTAGTGAGACTCCATGGGTGTAACCTCTAAAATTACTAAGAGACACAATCTCACAGCAAACTCCCTATTTTTCTGGCTCTTACAATCTTTCCACACCCTCTTCCACAATGATCTCTGAGACTTAAGAGTAAGAATCATGTTGTAGATTGCTGCTGTTACCACAGGGGAGTACCTTAGAAGATAGCAACACCTGTGGGTTGGTAAAAGTCAAAGGAATGAAAACAAACAAACAAAGAAACAAAAAACCCAGCTGTTGTGTTTTATAAAAAGGAAAGAAAGCCAGGATATGTTTGGTAGAGGTGTGGTATGCTGAAGTGGAAGGGGGTACCTCTGCAGGCCCATGCTGAGGCAACCCTTCCCCCTGAGGTACTAGCTACAGAGTAGAGTTTATTTAGGGCATAGGAAGGGAGATTGAGGAGGGAATAGAGACAGAGAAAGGCTGGGTGGGGGGCATTGGGCTGAGGGGACTGGAATGGAGAGGGGAGAGGGGAATGGGGAAAGAAGGGACTGAGAAGGTAAGGGAGTAAGAGTGTAGGAGGGTAAGAGGCTAGGAGAGGAGGTGGAGGCAAACAGCTCCTTTCTATAGTGAGTCAGGCATATTCACTTGCCAGCTAACTGTAGGGCAGAGCCTAGAAGGAAAGCTAACACCAGCCACTCCTGAGATCTTAATAGGGAACGTTATTGCATGTGAACAACCACTTATATAGAGGAACCCTATCCATTGTGATTTCTTAGCACATTACCTCAGATTGGATAGGGAGCATTCATACGACCAGGTTGTCTTTGTGAAAGCACATTAGGAGACATGGAGAGGGCAGACTCATCTGAAGGTGGGTTCCCTGGACTCATGATACTTCAGAATGCGATGTTCTGATCCTAGAAGCATGGCGTCTCATGCTTCTTAGTCAGAAATGCAGTGTGCCAGGTAGATTGGCTGCCAGGTCATGCCTGCATTTTTTCCTACAGTAGATGTGTCTATGTATATAATAACAATTATATATGTATATATATAATGAAATATATAATTAATGAAAAAAGGTCATGGCTGAAAAAGAGGTGTGTATGGGAGAGTTTGAAGGGAGGAAAGGGACACGGAAAGGAGGGTAATTATAATCTCGAAAAATAAAATTATTTTTTAAAACTCATGTTATTGAGAATGTCTTTAAATGGAGTTTTCTTGTTTCTCCATTTCTCGTTCCTCCTGAGTAAAGTTTCATAGATAGTCTAACTGGATTCCCTGAAGTCTGTACTGTTGCTGAACTGTGAGCTAAAGACTTTTTGTTTGACTTTCTAGCTGGTGAAAAGGTGGGAGGAAAACATGGACTTTCTAAACTGATCTAGTGAGTATCTACCCTGCCCAAGTTTCTCACGTCCGGTGGGTTCCTGTTTGTTTTGTTTTGTTTGATTTTGGTTGACTGGTTCATGTGTTTTTCCAAGCACATGATCCCATGCTCTGTGGCTGTTGTTTGTGACTAAGTTTAGATTGTAAGCCTTTCAACTTTATTGTTAATCTGATTCTTCATTTATGATGGATTTTGCTGAGCACGTTTCAGTTGTTTGTCATTTCTTGGACAAGTTTGTTGAAAACAGATAAAGTAAACCAGCAACTTAAGTAATCTTATCAATTCTCAGTATTTAATACTGAAGGTAACTCATAACTTACATATAAGAATGATACTGTATTACCTTTGTGTCCACTCCTCTATTAGCATGTGCTCCTGCACTAGCATGTACTCCTGCATTAGCATGTGCTCCTCCATTAGCATGTGCGTGTTGTGGTTTAACTCTCAGTGTGATAGCACTAGGGGAAGAGGCTGTGTGCACTCTGGGGAATGTCCTTTGTGCCTTTGTGACAGTTAGGAGACACAAGAGAATTGTCCTCTACCCCACTGTGTGGCCACACAGGGAGCTTTCCCCAGACACCCAAGCTTGCTGGTACCTTGATCTTAGACTTATCAACTGTTAGAACTGAAGTGACTTTCCTTTGTCAATAAGGCTCCCAGCACAGCATATTAATTGGTAGCTGATAAACAGAGTAAACTATGACAGAAGTAACAGAGATAAAGGACATTTTATCCTCTTATTTTTGCTTTATTTCCATGGGGTGTCATGAGTTTTACTGAGAATGTTGTGTGGAGGGTGGTATTAAAGTAATTAATTAGAAATTTTCAGTAAAAATAGATTATAGGCCGGTCTCTCTGGGCTGGTGTCCTGAGCAGACCTTGGGCACAAGCTCTGCAGCCAGTCCCACAACACCCAGGGGAAGCTCCACTCCTAGGCGCTCTGAAACTCTCAGGATCAGAGGTAAGGGGGACCCAACATGTCCCAACACCAGGAGTAGCTGGGACCTGCTGGACCAGACACACAGGAACTCCACCAGCAGAGTGGCTTGGGTTCCTTCTGGTCTCTCTGGGCTGGTGTCCTGAGTGGAGCTTGGGCACAAGCTCTACAACCAGTCCCACAACACCCAGAGGAAGCTGCTGCACTCCCAGGTGCTCTAACAAGCCCAAGGTCACAGGATCCCAAAATCACAGGGTCACAGAGACTGCCTGACTCTGAGGAATTCTGATACAACCAGGATCACAGGAAGGACTGACTCCAGTCAGAATTAGCAAGGGCAGGTAGGCAAGCATAAGAAAATAAACAACACAAACCAAGATTACTTGGCATCATCAGAACCCAATTCTCCCACCATAGCCAGTCCTGTACACACCATCACACCGGAAACGTAAGATTCAGATCTAAAATCACTTATCATGATGATGATACAGGACCTTAAGAAAGACATAAATAGCACCCTCAAAGAAATACAGGAGAACACAGGTAAAGATCTAGAAGCTCTTAAAGAGGAAACACAAAAATCCCTTAAAGAACTACAGGAAAACACAATCAAACAGGTGAAGGAAATGAGCAAAACCATCCAGAATCTAAAAATGGAAATAGAAACAATAAAGAAATCAGAAAGAGAGACAACCCTGGAGGTACAAAACCTAGGAAAGAAATCTGGAGTCATAGATGCAAGCAACACCAACAGAATACAAGAGATAGAAGAGAGAATCTCAGGGGGAGAGGACACTATAGAAAACATTGACACAACAGTCAAAGAAAAGGCAAAAAGCAAAAAGCTCCTAACCCAATACATCCTGGATTTCCTGGATGTAATGAGAAGACCAAACCTAAGGATAATAGGTATAGAAGAGAGTATAGACTCCCAATGTAATGGGCCAGCAAATATCTTTAACAAAATTGTAGAAGAAAACTTCCCTAACCTAAAGAAAGAGATGTCCATGAACATACAAGAAGCCTACAGAACTCCAAATAGACTGGACCAGAAAAGAAATTCCTCATGTCACATAATAATAAAATTATCAAATGCACTAAACATGGAAAGAATTTTAAAAGCAGTAAGGGAAAAAAGGCACGTAACATATAAAGGCAGGCCTATCAGAATTATAGCAGACTTCTCATTGTAGGTATTGAAGAGGGGGTCTCTGGGAGGAGTTGGGGTACAAAAGGGAAACAAGAATGTGATTTAATTCTATTTAAAATATGTTTTTAAATGTTAACAAATTCAGACAAATTGAAATCATGTAAATGCCATTCATTTTTATTTTATTTTATTAGATATTTTCTTTATTTACACGTCAAATGATGTCTCCTTTCCCGGTTTCCCCTCCGAACAAAAGAAATAAAATAAAATAAAATAAAATAAAATAAAATAAAATAACATAGAATAAAAACCCTGTTCCCTCCCCTCTCCCCCTGCTCACCAACCCACCCTTTCCTGCTTCCTGGCCCTGGCATTCCCCTACACTGGGACATAGAACCTTCACAGGACCAAGGGCCTCTCCTCCCGTTGATGACTGACTAGACCATTTTTACCCAAAGTTAAATGGGTTAAAATAATTACTCTCAGAGTGTGGGGCAAAAAGTAGGGTCCCACGTCTGGTCTGCTGGGGGCTAGGGCTATTGGGCAAGGCAGGGAGTTTGACTATGTGCACCCCATGAAACTGCCGGGCTGACGTAGGACTGTGAGAAGCCACGGGATCTCACTCCAGGGGCAAGAAGGGCACAGTCTGAGGTCCCCTCGAACCTGCTGGAGTCGGACTCCAACTCTTGGGCACCACAGACGCCACTGGGGGCTGTGAAATGGCTGGGCTGCACGGAGGCCTGGGAGAAAGGTTCTCACTCTTGGACGACATCCCAAACTCTGCTGTGCGTTGCAGAAGAGCTGAAAACAGGTGGGGACCCTCAGGTGGACTCTGGCCCTAGGGCTGAAGGGAAAAGGGGTAGGAGGAGAGCTCTGGCAAGTTTCTATGGGTAGGAGAGAGTCTAGCTAGCTCAGGTGGCTGCTTGATTTGTCTGGCAGCTGTGGCTGGAGCACAGGGAGGCCTCCTGGAGGAAGACCTGCTCTTTCTTTCCAGCAGGGCAGCACGGCGGGCAGGTTCGATGAGCAGAGATGGTCCATGGTTTTAAGGCATTTATTGTAGAAAGGTAGAGAGAGAGAGAGAGTAGAGAAGCAGAGGGCGGCCATGGCCATGTGGAGAGAGGGGGCAAGGGAAGGCAGAAGAAGGGGAGCAAGGGAGCAAGAGTAAGAGCAAGAGAATAAGAAGTAAGAAAGCGAGGAGGGGGAAAAGCAGCTCCTTTTATAGTGGGTTGGGGCTACCTGGCTGTTGCTAGGTAACTGTGGGGAGGAGCATACCTGGCTGTTGCCAGGTAACTGTGGGGTGGAGTCCAGACAGAATAGCAGGAGCTTGGAGCATTGCCTAAGTGATTGATGGCCACACACCTCTCTGCAGGGGTGGGCGGGAGGCTGTGGGAGGCTGTAGCTGTGACAGGAGCCAGGGGCCCAGAAGGCATGAGGCATGATCGAACTCCATCTGTCCCTTACGGTCACCCGGATTCCAGGTCCGTGCTTGACTAGGAACCAGGCTGCCTTTGCACAGCTCACTGCCCCACATGAGCATAGGTTTATCTTCAATTCTGCACATAAATTCTGCATTTCACCTAAAAACTGAAGATGCGAGGCCAATTTCTGAGTGAGTTTTCTGGAAATTGACACAGGTGATTTCTCAATTTGACAGGTCAACACCTGCATTTCTTCACATCTTCTGTAGGTCATAATAGTCCCTAATTGTCTATATGTATATAGTATTTTCATTATCCAAAGGTGATGTCAATGCGTTGGCTCATTGAAATGGGAGGATGATATTCAAGGCTCTGGGCTTTCTTCAACCAAGAGCTCTGACCAGCCAGCCGCTTTCCCTTCCCTATCTGTAACTTCCTCCACATGGTCAATTATACATGTCAGAGGGCGCTACGACGGTTTGTACAGAGTCCTTCTTAGCTGTCTAAAGACATAAATAAATGGTAGGTCTACTATGTTTAAAGACATACATACATAAAGACCCTTTAAAGAGATGTGAGAAACATGGGAGTATAAACTACTCTCATAGGGAGATTTCCATAAGAGTTACTTTAGAGTCATCTAGCCAGAAAGAGCCATTCAGTTCTCTCTTGAAAATGATAGAACTGTTCTGCCTCTTTTGAGCTACATTAACAGGAATATAAGTGGGGATTGAGGCCTGGATGCAGGGGGATGCATACAATGGGGCTGCTGGCTTCTATTAGGGTTCCAGAGAGCAGGTGGGTGACTTCCCTGCCCAGCACACAAAAGAGACTAACAGTTGGGCATGGGGAGTAGGAGTGATGGAAGAAAGAATAGCTACCTCCGTGACAAATAAGGCCATTTACACACAGTAGCCCTACCTCGGAAAGAAGGCCCAATTCAGCAGCCTTGAATTTAGCCCAGGAAGATTTGATAAACTAAAAACATCATCCTCCCTGCCCACAAACACTTTTCAATAGAATAAGAGAACACTGCTTGTTTCAGACAGATTTCGAACCAAAGCAGGAAGAAAGGGTGAAAAAAAAAGATGTATTTGGGAAAGGTTATCAGGAAAGAAGCCAAAAGCCTGAAGTACAAATTGTTGCAGGAGGAGGAGAAGGAGAAGGAGAAGGAGAAGGAGAAGGAGAAGGAGAAGGAGAAGAGAAATTAATATGTAAGCAGACAGGACATTAGTATGTAAGCAGACAGGATATCAGCATGTAAACAGAAACAATTTCTTAGTAAGTTTGAAGCTGTCTCCTTGAGCTTCTCCTCTTTAGTCATTGAGGAAATCAGCACTTGTGTGGTAGGAGGGGCAGAGTCTTTACACTAAGGCTGAGCAGGTTGCTCAGAGGATCCCAAAGAGAGGCAAGGTAGTAGCTAGGACACTGGCCAAAGTGGGACAAAGGACAGGGTAGTTAAAGAAGTATTAATGCACCTTAACTCTAGAGCAACACTAGCCCTTGATTCAGGGTTTTCTATGGAGAGCCCTACTTAGGCACCAAACCATTTACAAGGCTCCCCTTGCTTACGTCTCTCATTTTATCCATATTTATCTATTTCCTTTCTTTCTTCCTTCCTTCCTTCCTTCCTTTCTATCTATCATCTATCTGTATATCTATTGATCAATCTATCATCCATCTATCTGTCTATCAACTATCTATCATCTGTCTATCATATCTGCCTGTCTGTCCATCTTATCTATCTGTCTATCATATCAAATCATATCTATCTTCTGTCTCTTCTATCTATCTATCTATCTATCTATCTATCTATCTATCTATCTATCTATCACTATCATCTTTCTTACTGCCTGTCTCTATTGACAAAGAAACAAAGGGAAATCATTACACAGGTGAGGGAGGAGCTAGAAGCTAATGAAAAAATGCAAACATCTGCAGATGGCACCAGTAGGCAACTCCTGCTAAGAGATCAAATTTTTTGGGTTCAGACTCCGTCTTAGTGAACTTGACCTAAGTTTAAACTCAAGTAAACTAACAGGCCGATACCTAGCTCCAGTTTCCAGGTTACCCCCAACAAATCTGAGCCTAGATCCAGTTTCCAGTTTGCCCCTTCCCCCAACAAGACCTGCATCTCCAGGATATTCTCCCAACAAATCCAGCATCTAGCACCAGTTTCCCGGTTATTCCCCAACAAATCCATGCCTTCAGGTAATAAGCCCAACCCTGCCTGACAACCACCAATTAGGAGGAAAACAGAAGTTAAGTTTATGGTTTGGTTCCCAGCACCTGACAGTTATGCTAAAGACCACAGTAGCACCTCAATTAAATGCTTGCTAATCTAGAAACATTCACTCCTTTCTTGCTGTAGTCTATAAAACTTTGTCCCAGTGAGTGTTCCAGGCTTTTCTCCATCAGAACCATCCTGTGGGTCCAAGGTGAGTTAAGCCTGAACTTGAGCTTGTAAATAAGGACCCTGGTGTGATTACAACATATATCAGCTCCTGATTGGTTTTTCGAGATTCATGAACACTTCTTTGGTAGTACACTACCACTCTTGGTCTATGGGTGGACACGGGCACAGTAAAGTAATTCCCACCCCTCATGCATCTCTGGGTGATCTGAGATTACCACATAGTCACTGGTATTGTGTCAGAGAGAAGGAAAACAAAGTTCTTCATTTCACAGAGCATACTCACATCAGTCCAATGAACCTATCACTAAGAGCAGACCTATCACTAAGAGCAAGCTTTGCACCATTAGGGAAAGCAATTCAAACCTGAGAAAGAAAAAAAAAAAACAACTGGAGATCAAGCAAAGTGCCCCAAGCCATTGGTAGGAAGGACATTTCCCCCATCAGCTTCAAATCAACGGAACCACGTGATGCTTTAGAGAGATTTTCATGTTCATGGGACTTTGGTCAAAAGGTTCAGAAGTAGATGGTTTTGATAAATTTAAATGAAAAAGAAAATTGTGGGCAGGTCAAAGTGAACTAATCAAGCAGTGTAAGTCTTGCAAAGCTCCAGCAGTTTCACAGGTTGAACTATGCCACTGCTGATGCAGTCAGCTATTTTACCTCCATTTCAACTATTCTTCAGTAAAATGAGTTAGAGTCCTTATAATCCTCTTAGAACAAAGGAAAATACAAATTGTAATTTTTGTAGGCTAGAAAAGTTATTTTTTGTGATGAAATCTGGAATAGTATTTTAAGAACATAATTTAAGTATCACCCACCATAGGTGATACAGTGAATAATTATAAGGATTGTTACAAATTGAAATGTTGAATGTATCATCCAATGAGCATATGAAATATTCAACATATTTAATAATTGTGTTATAAAATTTTGTTAAATTTTAATGATAAAACTGCTAATTGAGCCTTCATTTAAAAAACATTTTAATTAATTCTTTGAGAATTTTATATATTTTGATTATATTCATCTCTATCTCCAACTCCTCCCAGATCTAGTCAAGTTCCTACACCCCAACATTGTATTCCCCTCTTCTTTTAATAACACATAGATTTGATTTATGATGTATTTATGTAAGCTTAGGAGTGTGGCCACCCACAGGATCCTGGTCACCTATCAAAAGGTACATCCTCAATGAAAACTCTGTCTCTCTCTGTCTCTCTGTCTCTCTGTCTCTCTGTCTCTCTGTCTCTCTCTCTCTCTCTCTCTCCCTCATCACTTCCTCTGTCCTCTTTCTCTACCAGAAACCATCAACTGTCCACAAGCCCTCAGTTTGGAGACTTTGGGATCCCCTCTGACTTCTGACTAGAGTGTGACTGTCTGGGAGCTTTTATTCTCCTGATATATACTAAAACTGTGCTTAGGACATGGACTCTTCTAGGTATAGATGTTCTAAATTAACCAAACCCCAAGAGTCCACACCTTGATGATGCACGCCTGCTGCTAAGCATGGAAAAACAAGTGACTTGCAGGTAAATATGACCAGGAGA